>CAWUFW010017100.1:0-278934 GCA_963921515.1 Calotriton arnoldi
GGGGCCCATTACGATACCCGGCGTAAAAAAATCCGCCAGGCATGGAAGCGGCAAAAATCCGCCCGCACACACCGCCTGAACACCGACCACGCCATTACGATTACACAAACCGAAAACCGCCATCGGCGGAAAAATCACACAAAATACCGCCCGCCAACGTCCGAGTCGGAGTCAAACCGCCCGCCACGGACGGAAACACGCACGACAACACAAAACCGCCCGCCCTCACGGCCGACACACCGCACGTGAAATTACGATCGCACCGACATGAGCGCGGAAAAACCACAAATATACCGCCCGCCAGCGCAAACAACGCCGATGAGAATCGACACGGCAGAAGCCATGGCGCCAACGTACCTGCACAGAAACCATCCGCACACAAAACCAATAGCACACAACATGGCCAACAAGTCCACACAGCAAGGCACGCACAAAAACACAAGCACAGTACACATCCCGAAAACACCCCCCGGACAAACAAAAAATACAAAGGCCAGAACCCCAGACACAACACACCTGAAAACAACAGACCATGAGGACACACCCACATAGGTGAGTACAAAAGCAGCACTCCCACAGACCACAACCCCTTGCTACATTGCAAACCAGAGAGGAGAGGAGAGGACACAGTGACACAGCAAGGACAGCAGCACACCACAGAAACGCACACATCACAACCACCACCACCACCACCACCACCACCACCACCAAACACCACCACCACCACCACCACCACCAAACACCGGCACCACAAACCCCCTGCACATTACACAACACACACCGCACCAGCACCACAAACACCATGGCACCACAAAGAATGCCCAAGTACACGCCCATTGAGCTGACGGTCATGGTCGACGAGATCATCAAGGTGTACCCACAAATCTATGGGAACATGGTCCAGCACACACCACTAGCCACCAGAAACAGAATGTGGAACCGGATCGTAGACCAGGTCAATGCAGTCGGGACCCTGCCCAGGAACAGAGGTGAAATAAACAAACGTTGGAATGACGTAAAGAGCCTGGTCAAGAAGAAGGAGGGCAAAAACAGAGAGCTGGCTGCCGTCACTGGCGGAGGGAATCCCGCGCTCTTTAAGACCTTCAAAGCGTGGGAGGAGAAGGTGCGAGTCGTAATACATCCGGAGATCCTCGCCGGATTAGCAGGGGAGTGGAGGCTGGTAAGTACAAACTAATGTATACCAGCACACCGCTATGTACTCACATGCGCAACCACCATGCCACAGCTCCCAGGGACAAACACCCCCATGTCCAGCACACAATACACAACACATCACACACACATGCAACAGACACCACCACACACAGCCCAAACCGAACAACTGTAACATACGTGGGGACATGTGTACACTCAGCCAGCCACGTAACCACCAACAGGTCCCCAAATATGCCAGAAGCGCCACAACGAGCACCCACCACACCCATGTGTCCGCCACAGCTGCACTAACCGACAAGTAACAGGTAAGTGGCAGGAACACAAAGTGCAGTGGGTGGGAGGGTGGACAGCCCAAGTACAACACACACCAGGCCCCAGTCCCACAGCACAGCAAGGAGGAGCATCCCCCACACCCCACAGCCACGTGTCAGCCACCGCAGTGCACAACGACAGCCGAAAGGCAGACATCACGGTCCACAGCAATCGGTGTCAGTGGGTGTCCAGCCACCCCCACGACCCACAACACCCCCCACCCCCACAGACCTGCAACATGGAGCACCCCCGCTTAGAGCCATGTGGCATCCAGTACAGTGCACGCACGAACAACTTGCAGGTGGGAAACTGGACAGGGCTGGATTACTGGAGGCATGAGGACCATAACACGACCAACACATGGGACATGTCACGTAGCAGACGAACATGCAGCACCGCCCACCGTCACGAACAAGTGAACAATGTGCACACGGACATGAACAACAGACTCACACCCCACATGACCCATCACATACATAGCAACACCCAAGGAGCCACGTCTGCATGCACAAGCCACACTGAATATAGTACCACACGGCAGCCACTGTGCAACTCATCACACACAACCGAAACACCATTGAAGTCCTGTCCATGTAGCCCCTACTGCCTGTCAACCACACACCCCACAACTACGCCTATGTAAGACAAACAACACTAGACGCAACAGAGCGGAACAACATATATGCACACGGACACCACTGAACCCATCAAACACACAGACACACCATGCACATACAACATACCATCCATCCGTCAGCCCCAGTCTCATGAAAGGCATGTCATCCGCACAGCTGCCACACATACAGCAGTCACGCTAAGATACATGCCCATGACCAACCATGTGCCAGAAGTCAATGAAGCGCACGACACACTGTGAGCAACAACACACAACATGGGCCACACCCCCGAGCACTGCAGTGATGCACATGGCACAAGGCAGCACGCACACCAAGGAGATGGGACAACTGCAATACGTTGGCTGGCACACAACCATCACTCACTCATAACGATGCGTCTAATGCCATGTCCAGTAATCACAACAGACAGCAAATATGCAGGCCATGTCAAGCATGCACACACCTCAAACCATGCACTGTCATGCTGCCACAACACATGTCACGTTCGGCACCCATGGCTCACAGCATGTACCCCAAAAGCATATCCCCTCCCAAATGCGAATCTGGGGCATGGCCCCCATGTTGCCATATGCGTTCCTAAGCGTTCCATTTGAACCCCAAAAGCATATCCCCTCCCAAATGCGAATCTGGGGCATGGCCCCCATGTTGCCATATGCGTTCCTAAGCGTTCCATTTGAACCCCAAAAGCATATTCCCACCCAAATGCGAATCTGGGGCATGGCCCCCATGTTGCCATATGCGTTCCTAAGCGTTCCATTTGAACCCCAAAAGCATATTCCCTCCCAAATGCGAATCTGGGGCATGGCCCCCATGTTGCCATATGCGTTCCTAAGCGTTCCATTTGAACCCCAAAAGCATATCCCCTCCCAAATGCGAATCTGGGGCATGCCCCCATGTTGCCATATGCGTTCCTAAGCGTTCCATTTGAACCCCAAAAGCATATCCCCTCCCAAATGCGAATCTGGGGCATGGCCCCCATGTTGCCATATGCGTTCCTAAGCGTTCCATTTGAACCCCAAAAGCATATCCCCTCCCAAATGCGAATCTGGGGCATGGCCCCCATGTTGCCATATGCGTTCCTAAGCGTTCCATTTGAACCCCAAAAGCATATCCCCTCCCAAATGCGAATCTGGGGCATGGCCCCCATGTTGCCATATGCGTTCCTAAGCGTTCCATTTGAACCCCAAAAGCATATTCCCACCCAAATGCGAATCTGGGGCATGGCCCCCATGTTGCCATATGCGTTCCTAAGCGTTCCATTTGAACCCCAAAAGCATATTCCCTCCCAAATGCGAATCTGGGGCATGGCCCCCATGTTGCCATATGCGTTCCTAAGCGTTCCATTTGAACCCCAAAAGCATATCCCCTCCCAAATGCGAATCTGGGGCATGGCCCCCATGTTGCCATATGCGTTCCTAAGCGTCCCATCTGAACACCAAAAGCAAAGTACAAACCAGACCCAGGATGGGCCAGGAGCCCGCATACACCAGAGTCACAATAAGTAGGGGCACAGCAACACACCCATCGGCATGGCCAATCCGTCCCATGCCACATGTGCACAGCACACAGTCCCATTGCCAAGCACACACAACTACAGATGCTACAGCCACACACACGCCTCCGGGAAACCCATGTACGAGATTGCACGAACTGTCAATGTCAGACGACAAATACATACTTCGCCAGGTGCAACACAATAACAAATCTCATTCTCTCCACAGGTGACGAACTGCTGGATGCTGGGGATGGAGCCAGCAGCCAGCACAGCCAGCCTACAAGCCCCCAACGAGGACACACGGATCTGGAGGATCTGTCCTCCTCTTCGGACACGGACCACCAAGCAGGCCCATCTGGTGTGGCAGGGCCCAGCCGCTCCCCAGGACCCCTCCTACCCACCAACCCATCATCCAGGGCTGCTGAACATTCCCAGCCCCCTGCTGCCACTGTCGTTGCGGCCACACCCACGGTCATTGCGGCCACACCCACGGTCATTGCGGCCACTACCATTGCCGCAACCGCCACCATCGCCGCACCGACCACCACCGCCGCCACCACCACCACGTCTTCGCTGGCACCAGCCCCAGCACAGGTGGTGGCCCGGCCGACTGGATCCACCCTGGGAGCCACAGCGAGGACCGTGGTGAGCAATGTGGCTAGTGGGCAGGCCGGTGGCAGCAGGACTGGTAGGAGGAGCAGGGTCAGGGAAACGCCAGCCTCCCCTGGGAGCCATGCCCTGCCTCAAATGGCCAGAGTCCTTGGGGCCTATGAAGAGGCCCAAGGACAATGGGTCCGGTCTGCTTCAGACACGCGTGAGGTGCTGGGGGTGCTGAGGTCCATGGACGCCCGTATGGGCCAACTCGTGGACCTCATGGGCCAGCTGGTGGTGGCGGTGAGGTCACTGCCAGGGACAGCAGCTCCCCCTCCGCCACAACCTGCCGGGGCGCAGGGTGGAGCAGCAGTGTCCAGTTCCCCTGCGTCCACAGCCAGTGAGCACACCTCAACCACCAGCATGTCGCAAGCAGGCACCCCCTCGCAAACGTGGAAGGGGCCGTCCGAAGTGGAAACAGATCTCCCGGGAGGACTTCGCACGCTCCAAACGCAAGTGAGGCAGCCAGCCAGCCTTCCGCCAGCCTTCCTTGACCAGCCACTGCATTGACTTGGACTACGATCCCACTCCACACAGCCATCTGGATGGCATGTGTGTGTTGGACTATGGACATAGAACCAGTGGGTACACCCTGATCATCACGCAGCCATGACCGACAGCTCATTGTCACTGCACGCACCACTTTTGTCATCACCTTACACACAATCACATGTCACAGTTTGTAATAAATGCACCTTTTTCACTAACTGCTGTTTGTGCCCTGTGTTTTATTTGTACGGAATACAACGGCCACCTTGGGCGGAAAGGCACGTGATGCATGGCATGGCAATTGAATCCGGAGGGCCTGTAGGGACCTAGGGGTGGGAGACAGAACAGGAGCACATTCAATGAGTGTGTCACACACCCATCACACAGTACATGTCAACAACTACAAGCAATGTACACACATCGCACAGAGCAATAGGGCACAATGCCACAGCCACCAACAGTGGCATACTACCCTGGCCATGGAGCGTTGACACACAGCACGCAGTGAACAAACGGCCACCCTGACACAGCACACACACACCTGCACAGATACAGCCACATCAGCCGTCGTACATGGACACTCACCGTCAAGTGAAGTAGCGGGCGATGAGCTGCTGCCGCACATTACCAGCTTCCTCCTCTCCGCTGTCCTCCTCACTCGAGCTGTCCTGGTCTGCGGGCTGGGGCCCTGGTTGATCTCCGTCATCCACGATGAGGGGGATCTGCTTCCGAATGGCCAGATTGTGCAGCATGCAGCACGCCACCACTATCTGGCACACCTTCTGTGGGGAGTACGCCAGCGCACCCCGGTGCGGTCCAGGCACCTGAACCTGGACTTGAGGAGGCCAAAGGTACGCTCGACCACACGTCTGGTCCTCCCATGTGCCTCATTGTAGCGATCGTCTGCTGGGGTGCGAGGATTCCTCAATGGACTGAGCAGCCATGCCCCATTCGGGTACGCAGAGTCACCTGGGTGTGAGGGACACAGAGAACCGTTGCAATTCCAACTGGACAGGGGACAGCATCGCACAACCAGCACGCTACACCACTCCACATACTCACCGACAATACAGGCACGATCCTGTTGCATATTGGACATCAGTCGTGGCAAGATGCTGTTGCGCATTATGTGTGCGTCATGGGCCGAGCCTGGGAACTTTGCACACACGTGGGTGATCACCATGTCCGCAAGGCACACCACTTGCACATTCAGGGAGTGCGTGTGCTTCCTGTTGCGGTACAGGTGCTCAGTGGCCTGTGGTGGAACAAGGCCGACATGTGTGCAGTCAATGGCTCCAACGACGTGTGGGATTCTGCCAAGGGCATAGAATGCACCCTTCACTGCCGCCAATTCACGAGCCCTGGGGAAGCGGATGTACCTGTTTCGGTACAGCATCATGGCTGCCAGTACATCCCTCAGCACCTTGCTGAACATGGGCTGGGACATCCCTCCTCCAATGCCCACTGTGTGCTGGAATGACCCAGTGGCGAAGAAATGCATGGCGGCCATCACCTTAGCCGTGGGGGTGACAGCAGTCGGATACACCCTGCGAGGACGGAGATGGGGTTCTAACATGGCACACAGTCGATGCAGGGTTGGCCTGTCCAGCCGAAACTTCCTGATAACCTCTGTATCGTCCATGTCCGCCAGCAATTGGTATGGGCGGTCAATGTTCGGTCTCCGCCTAGGGACAATGGCAGAGGACACATGTCAAAGCAACACGACACATAGCAATTTCGCATACACATCACTGACATGACTGAGCAAGCACATGAGCCACAGCCCAGCTGTCAAGCTGGGACGGCACGGCCACAATACACTTACACAGGTCTCCCAACAATGGCAATGGCTAGTGATACAAACCACTGCCATGTGCATGCACATGGGGATCTAGGCCCCAATGACTTGCGGGGCGTGCTGATGGGGACTGACTGCATATCCGTCAAGCGGCAACGCCACGGCAACATGAATGTCTGCTGAGCATGGAACTGCTTCCGCGGCTGGATGAGTATGGCACACGACGACGACGATGTGGGCACAGGCTGAGCGGCCAAAACAAGTGGGACCTGTGGCACGAGGGGATATGAGACAGTAGTAGGTGTCAGCACTGCACCCTATGTACAGCACTGTACGGATCACACCTCCCGAAACATTGACAGGTGTCCACATTGACAGCCCCATGCCAAGACGGCTGTGTGCTTGCAGTCACACGTCACAGGTGAGAGGTTACATTGCACGTGCCAGGTGGCAGACGTACATAGTGGGAGCTGGCATGTGTGTGCATGTGTCTCCTGTTCAGGATCCACCAGATGGGCGCTGACTCTGTACTGACCATTGGACACAGCATGTTCCGTGGAAGGCTTGTGTGTGTGGGATGGTGGCACTGGATGTGCCTCCGTTGGGTGGGGGGCCATGCACAGGGCGGGTACGTCGATGATTGCGCATTGTTGGTCACGGTGGGTGCACCAACTAAGATGTGTTGCCCTGTGTTCAATTCCTATGTCCGCATGATGATGGACTGTAGATGTGGGCAGACTACACATTGGTCGATGTGCTGTCTATATGCATGTGCCTTCACACCAGGCACAGCTGCCCCTGCACATGTGACCCCTGCTGGACTCGCTGCTGGGTCTGTGGAGCTGATGCACCTTCTGCGCGTGGGGCGGACAGCTCTCCTCACTTCCCTCATTGCGCATGTCATGACTTTGCCGCAGGTGACATGGATCATGGAGGGCCCACATGTACGCGTGGGTAGGCTACACATGATTGTACACTGGTCGCCACCCCCAGTCAGTGTTTCGAATGGGAAGGTTGTCGTGCTGGTGGTATGTTCGATGTGGCGGATGGGCGGGCCTAGGTGCGGGCTTACATTCCGGACATGGGGGGTAGTTGGATTGGCGACTAGTTGCAGTACACACAGGACACGTCTCTTCCTTTCCACATCTGGGTCATCCCTTGTACTAACTGACAGTGATACAGTCATCTTCGCCCCAGCCCTCATGTCCTCCCCTCGCTCCCCCAATATGCATGCTCACCTGCGAGGCTAGCGCTTGCACAGGCAGCCCCAAGCTCGCACCAGAGAGGGCAAGGAGTGTATGTGTGGGTCCAGTTGCACGAGTGGGCTGTCTCAGGGTATGATGTGTTGCGGGACGCCGTCCACCTGCGTGGTGCCCCAAATGGAGACCCGGCCTGCATGGACTATGCATCACAGTCTTCGCCTTCCGGATCCGCCACCTGCGACACCCAGTGGCTGTGGCTGCCCTTGCGGCCATGCCGCGTCCGTCTGTGACTGATGGCCCACACATTCACTCTTTGGCCTCTCTGGGGAGGGCTCGGGGGTGGTGGCGCACGCGCTTGCACTTAGTCGCAATGGCATGTGGCGTGGTTGGTATGATGGGCAATGGATGGGATGGTGCGAGCCACCTCCCGTGACGTCAGTGCTGCTCGTGCTGTGGTGCGTCCCCCTACACTTCCATTTGACTTGTGCCATGCTAGACATTGAGGTTCTATTGCCTGCGTGATATGACCAGGAGGAGCGCGAGGAGACCTCTCACACACCATGCTCCACTGCCATCCCGTGCCCTGTATCGCCTGTGCGGATTGACTATGTTGGGGTTACACCTGGTCGACTGGGGCTGTGTGTGCCTTGTCAAGGGGCATGGCGGGCGCACAACAGGATCCAGCTTGTCCACAGAGGGTGGGCTGAGGTGCGCCTAGTACCGCTTTGTACGTGTGCCCGGCTGCTGTGCACACACGTGTTCACTCCCCCCGACAGGTGTCCTCTCACAATGCCCAGGGAAGCGGTGGTGTACTGTTCATGACCCCTCCCAACACGGCGTGCTCCAACTTGGCATGTGCGCATCTACCCGTCGCACCCACCCACCTGAGCACTGCGTCCATACGACTTCACACGACACATGTGTGTCTTCCACAGTAGTGCTACTCATTTGCGTTGACATCCAATACCAGTGGACTACATGGTCATGTCACGACTGCCGTGTACTTCACATACTCTCATCCTCTCTCATTCGTACTTGTGAAATGAGTCAGCGGAGACAGTTTTGGTTTCAAACATTATATTGAGTCTTCTGTCCTCTGTGATGCAGTATAGTGGACACTACTGGCAGCGGAATACATGTTGAGGATATACTGAGCATGATTGCAAATGGGATAGGGTGTGGGGTTACATGTGATTGGCTGTTGCATGTGGGATGTGGGCTTCAGAGTGACATCTGCTTGGCCAAGGCTGTGCTAATGTACATTTACGTATAGCTGCGGAGCTGCGGACTTTGACACAGACGGTATACATGTAGCCTACCAGACCGCTTGTCATCATGGGCACAGTCCATCTCAGTTCCATGTGACAGGTTTGCTGCGGTTGTTCCTCATGCACGCGTGCATGTGAGATGACATCAGGGCATGTGCTTGCGTGCATGCAGCGGCGTGCCACTTGTTGTTGCACTTTGGTGGTTACTGGACATGTCACAGTCACTGGGGTCGTGTTGTTGTTGTATGCACTTGTCGTCCATGCAAAGATCCTGGTATGGGATTCCCGGGGCGGGGGTGGGTGGGGTGCAGCACCCACAGACTCCAGGCGACCTATTCATGTCCACTGAGCGGTGTGTGTGTCCATGGGCGCTGGATCCATGTCGTGTCCTGGTTGTTCGTGCAGTTCCGTCCATGTGGGTGCGATACACAGAGCCCATGCCACTGCCTCCCACGATGCATGCGGTGTTCCTGGATGTGATGGGGAACAGTGTGCATGTCCCGGTCATATCCGATGTCATGGCGATGTCGTTGATGGTGTGGTTACAGTTGCCGGTCGTTTGGTATGGCTGTTGTGGTGGTGACTGGCCAGTCCGTGCGGAAGCTAAGCATGGGTGCGGGGTTGGACATCATAGGTCACTCGGGGAACCTGCGTTGTGGTCCGACGAATTGACAGGTTGTCAGGTATGTGATGCCGTCCAGCAGGGCTTCCATGTCATTGGTGGTGTACATGTTTGCCAGCCAATGTAGCGGATGGTGGCTGTCAAGGTGTTGTTCGTAAGTTGTCCCTTGGAGGACCATGATGGGGCATGCTGGGTGACATTCGATGTAGCTGTTCTCGATGATCCGTCGTGTGGAGGCACAGTGGTCCCATTTCAGTGCGGGTGCGATGTTGGCCACATACGTCATGCCCCCATAGGCAGAGCAGGCCCTGTCGTGTGCGTCCAGAGGGAGGAGTAGTGGTAGCAGGTCCGCCTTCAGACATGCCGGGTTGGAGAGGCATATCTCGACGGGATGCTGGTATGGACACCTCCGACAGTAGAAGACGGGCATGACGCAGCTGAACAATGTGATGCGGTAAGTCAGTCGGTAACTTACGTTCAGCAGGGACAGGAGATCGCATCCCAATGTATGGAACAGGTTGGTTTTGTACAGCTTGAGCTGTTCTGCGTAGTTGGGTAGGTGTGTTGCGGTTGCCATTTCCCAGCGGTGCGTTGTGGTGGCGTGCTCCGGCTGTGTGTGCAGTCTGCAATGTGCACGCTCCGAGGTTGCTGTGAGCTCTGTGTAGTCGTAGGGAGACAGGACTTGTGTTCTGTTTGCTTGTTTGGAGGACACGGGCCCTCTTCCCACATGCTTCTCAGACAGTTCAAGGTCAGTGATGTGTGACTCCTTCCAATTAACTTGCATGTGGCCGACATGGGGGAGTGTTTTCTTCTTTCTTCCCCGTCCGTTGTGTGCTTCTGTGATATGCGCTATCTGCCCTGTGGTCGGTCTCCTCGGCATGCCTGTGTTGGTCTATTCTTGGACAATGGCTGTATTCACCGGCTTCTGTCGTAGGGCTGTGGTTTCGGAGTTGGAATGGAAGGTCATTCAGTGCTGTCTGCTCTCCCTTGTATGGGCGGCAGGCTGCCTTTCTGCTCTGCGTTGGGCCTTGTGTGTGAATGTTATTCTTGGGCCACCTGTTGTCGGTCCCCGGGCTCTTTGGTGTTCCGTTTTATATGTCTTGTTCATATGTGCAGGGTGGTATGGGTGTTTCAGTGTGGTACTGGCGTTCCTCTTCCCGAAGGGGCCCTGCTTCTCCTAGTTGGTGTTGACGCCGCTGTGTGCTTCGCCATGTTTGTTACACTGGGGTGTGTCCTGCTGTTGCGTGTCTTCACTGACATGTGTGCGTCGGTTGTGTGGCGTTGGGTGTTGTCCGTGAATTGGGCGTTGGGGACATGTCTGTGGCAGGCCTGTCACGTGTCATGTGCGTTCGGGGTGGGGCTGATGTGTGTGCTGCTTGGTTGTGTCCCTGTGTCTGTGTGCGACGCATGCATGGCGCTGCGGTTGGCCTCTGCGTTGTGCGCATGTGTGGCGGCGTCATCGGCACTTTGGGGCCGTGACGGGGTGGTTGGTTCCTAGTCCCAGGTGGTGTGTACACATGTGTTCCGCGATGTTACGATTTGGCCTGTGTGTCATATGTGGATGCAATGGTGGATGTGTTGTGTACACGCGCTGGTGGGGGTTGTCCGCTTTTTCCGCCCTTGCACTGTGTGCGCTGTTTGCGTGCACTTGTTGTGTGTGTGCCTACCTGCGTCTCCGCGGTACGTTGCGTCCTTGGTGGTGCATCAGCAGGAGCATGGGGAGGGCCTGCAGTGCTGGATTCATGCTCGGGGAGCCGCTTCTTCGTTGTCTGTGCTCGGCATCCGTGTTACCGCTTCGGTTTGTCGTACGGTATCTCTTGGCCGTGGGAGCCGTTTGTTTGCGGCATCGTAATTTATGCGCCGGGCGGGACGTGTTTCGTCGGACGGTGTGTGTCAGTTGGGCTGCGCCGCTACGTGTACGGGCGCACTTTGATGGCGGACGGTGTTGCTGGCTTGCCGGCGGTGTTTGGCCTACTTTTCGCATCGTAATTGGACGGGCGTGTGGACTGCTGCGTGCCGGCGGTAACTGGTGCTTTTTGCATCCGCCAGCACGGCAGTGGTGCTTCCACCCGCCATCGTAATGAGCCCCTAAGTTCTCACATATCGCCGAAAGATGAGGCCAGGAAATCAATTCCGCATCAACGATTAATTGCCCCCAAGTAGTGATGCCACAAGCGCGGAGAGGAGTTGCCAGGGCATCTTCCATACATATAGGCATTCCTGGGGAGTCCCAAACTGGTGCTACTTCATTGTAATACGGAATTTTTAGGAGGCCTCTTATCTGAGACCAAAGCTTCATAGCTGATACCAAAATCTTCAATTTAACCTTCTTAAAATATTTTGGGTGTCCAAATTTTAAAAGAAAGCACCCTGCTTGTTTAGAGAACTCTGTTGTGAGAGCTTTAAAAAGTGGGGAGAAAGATTCGCTTTCCAACAATAATTGTCTAAAATTTTTTAGATGAAAGGCACAAAAATATAAATATAAATCTGGGGTCGCTATGCCTCCATAGGCTTTTTTCTTTCTAAGTTTCTTTAGAGCAATTCTGGGATGTTTGTCTCCCCAGATAAAACTTGAAAAAAAACCCTGCACCTTTTAAACCAAACTCTTGAGAACTCTAGGGGATAGTATTAAATAAAAATGTAAATTTTGGCAAAATAGACATTTTCAATAAATTGGATTTGCCTAATAATGAAAGTGGGAGCCCCCCATGTTTGAAGTTGTGTTTTTACTATTTTAGTCACTTTTTCAAAATTAACCTGTGCTATTTTATCAATATTTTGAACTATCTGGATGCCAAGATATCTAATTTCCTTCTTTGTGTAGGTACACCTAAAATTGGTGTTCCATTTCATTAACTCAGTTTTTTGTTGATTGATAAGGTAGCCAGAAACCTTTCCAAATCTCTCAAATTCAGACCATATCTCTGAGAACAGTTTTTCTAAATTGCTAGTGTATATTATAAGGTCATCTGCATACAAACCAATTTTTTCTCCCACCCATTACATTTAAAAGGGATAATATTTTGACAGGCTCTCAATTTACACGCTAAAAGTTCAATGTAGATATTAAAAAGTAAAGGGGACAGAGGGCATCCCTGTCTGGTACCTCTTCCTATTTGTATTGACCTGGTTAATTTCCCATTGATTAAAATTTTAGCTGTAGGATTTTTGTAGAGAGCTTTAATTGCTGTCTCAAAAGTTTCGCCCAGATTAAAATGTTGAATTACTTTAAACAAAAAGACCAGTTGACCCGGTCAAATGCTTTGGCAGCATCGAATGTCATTACTGCCAAAGGGATCTTATAAGTCTGGGCCATATCTATCGCCCCAATTAAATCGTGTGTTAATTCACTGAGTTGTCTTCCCTTCATGAACCCTTTCTGGTCTTGATGTATTAAAGGGCCTATCACTTTATCTAGGCGTCTAGTAATAATCTGGGTATATATTTTGTGGTCGCAATTTAGAAGTGAGATTGGTCTATAAGACTCACAAAGTCTTGGATTTTTATTAGGTTTTAAAATCATTGTTATAATGGCTTCTTCCCACGATACGGGGGGATTATGACCTTCTAAAAACATGAATTAAAGAATTTAAGAAGAGAGGAGGCAAGTTCTTCTTTCAGGATAATATAAACTTCATTGGGGATGGAATCGGGGCCAGCAGCCTTCCCCTTTTTAGAGTGTTGATCGTTTGAATGATTTCCTCCCTAGATATGGGGCGATTTAGTTGTTGTTTTTCATTTTGCAAAAGTGAAGGGAGAGCTAAATCTAAGAAAAATTCTTCTATACTATCTTCATCTAGAGTTGTCTCATCCGTATATAGGTTTTTAAAAAATTGGACAAAAGTCTCCTCAATTTCGGATTCATCTGAAATGATGTTTCCAGTATTCAAGCAGCGAAGGTCTCTTATCCAATTTCTTGTCTGATCGACTTTCGTTTTCCACGCCAGGAGCTTACTACACCCCTCTCCATATTCGTGGTGGGCTAATTTACTTGCATCCCATTTTTTTTTAACTATAATTTCTAGAAAATCAGCTAGCTTATGTTTTGCTGTATTTAATTTTCTCAGAGCATTGATGTTTTCCTGATCTTGCTCAAAATTTTCCTGAAATTTATATATATCTTCTTCCAATTTTTTGGTCTCTTCTTGCATCTTCCTAGACCAATAAATCGATATAGTTGTTAAAGAGCCTCTCAAGTATGCCTTATATGTGTCCCATGTTGTTTGGGGTGAAGCTGAATCAAGATTAAAATCAAAAAATTCTTTGGTTTCCATCTTCATTTTATCTACTACTTCATTCTCTAAAAGCAATGCTCGATTAATGGTCCACCTCCGGGGTGGGGGGCTCACTTCCATAACTAATTCGATAATGACTGCAGAGTGATCGGACATATGTTCTGGGGCGTGGCTAACTGAGGTAACATTTCTGCTTGTTACGATATTGTTAGACCTGTCAGCCCTAGGGTGGTCTTGCCCTGTTTTTTTCCCTTTTTGCGCCTCATTTTTGCCACCATATTTTTACTGGACCTAGGTCTCCGGGCGCCTTGCCACTGCTGGTCAGTGCTGAGGTGCAGGTGCTCTCTCACTAAAGATGGCTGCCACAGGCCCCTGCTACTGCAGAAGGGCCTTCCACACATACACGCTAGTAGCCAGAGTCAGGCTGGGACATAGGGATACAGTATCCATCCCGTCCCCGCCTCTGGGCCCCATAGCTAGGTAGGTGGAAGGTTCCAGAACCTTCCGGGCTGTGGGAGGAGTTACGTTTTGCCGCCTTTAGGAGGGTCACCTGACCTAGGGGTATAAGAGGCTTGGAGGGAAAACCTTTTAGTCAGTTAGGTTGAGGCACCGCTGAACCTGGGAGAACCTGCGCCGGAGTATAGACTTTAGGGCCTAGGGGGAGACCTACACTACTGCTGCTGACAGGGTCAAGGCCCTGCTGCCGTAAGATAGCTGAGGAACGCCCACCACCCACTGATCTTGCCCAGTGTGAGGGGACCCAGGGAACCATCTCCAGCGTGCTGGGAGGAACATCAAGCACTCCCAGAATCACCAACTCACAACCCCCCCTGTTCATAAGAAGAAGAACTTTTAAACCAAGAGTAACAGGAACTCAAGTTAAATCGTCGAATGGGGATCACGAGGCGAAGCGCTGTGTCCTAAGCGCTAGACCTTCACCCCCTATCTATCCACACCGACAGCTGGACTGTCCCCCAAGAACCCTTCCCACACAGCCCGGTGACTAAGGCTGTCAGCGCGCCCCGCGCTGCAACTCCACGTGGGAGAACTTGACCCCCCCCAGTCACTGACCTTGTGACCGGATCGCCGCCGCGGCCGTCGCCGCGTGAAAAGGGGTGCTGAGGTGAGGGAGACCTCTCCCCCGTGCATGAGTGTGGTGAGGTGCGCCGTCCGCGCCCTCACCGAAGCCCACAGAAATCACTGCCGGGCCCGAGACCCTGCCGCTGCAAGAGCGGCCAAGAAGAACACCGCCGCAGCCCAGGAGGGCCGCGTGAATAGAGCTGAGGCCCACCGCGGCCTCCAGGCCCGTGGACGCCGTTGCCGTGGGACCGGGGACGCCGACCGCGTCATAGGTCGCGCCCCCGAAAAGGCCGCGACGGGATTGGCCCAGCCGGAGCCAGCAGCCGAGGGGAAGGAGGCGGGAGGCATCGCCCAGCAACCGGAGAAGGCCGCGACGTGATTGGCCCCGCCGGAGCCAATCAGGAAGACATCGGAGGGGCTCCACTGCCAACGGGAGCCCCCGGAAGAATCGCCGCCGCGCTGGGATTGGGCGCCGTCGAGAGCCCGCCCTCCCCCAGCACGTACGGAGGAGGAAGAACTCCGTGTGCACACGCGGGAAGCCGGAGCCGTCTGGAAGGACTGCCGGCTCCCGCTCCTTGTACCCTCACTGAACGCTGACTCCACGGGGGCCGGAGGAGTGCAATACCGGCCCCCCAACGACCCGATAAGGCAGCGGGAGGCTCCAAAGCCTCGCGGAAGTTGGGCAGCGCCGGCCGGAGGGCCGTGGGACTCGCTCCGGGCCCCGCCCCGTCCAACAGAGGGCTGGCCCGGGAGAGAGTCCGCCGAGAGGCACCACGACCAGCTACAGCACCGCAGGTGAGCCCGGGAGGCCCCTAGGGCTCTAGGTTAAGCCCCTGGGGGCCGGGGGCCACGATTTGCAGGGGATTAACGAGGGAAGAGCCCTCATTGACAATTTGTACCAGGCCAGGCACCTGGTGAGAAGGGGCCCAAGCCTAATTTAACCCTCACCTCCCCTGGGAGACATAGGAATCCCCCATCATAGGGAAGCCCCAGTTTGCTGGACATGTTGAGGGGTCCCCTCTAGGATTCCCTCCTGCCTATTGTACCTCAGGCTGTACTGATTATCTAGGCCTGAGGGATGTGTCCAGTTGCAAGAGATTTTAATATGCCTAAAGTGTTGTGCATGTTCTAGGCCCTAACTTATTAGTGCACCCGAATCATTATTGGTGCTGTATTGTTAGGAGCTGATTCCTGCGGCCTTTTAGTGGCCAAAACTGTTGAGGGTCTTTGAGAAGAATGTGCACCAGTTAAGGAAATGTAATGTATAATCTGCATAATCCAACGCAATCTTGATTGATATAAAGGAACTTGATTTTTAATTACACAAGCCTGGTGTGGTGTCCGGTTATTGCTCCGCATTTCTGAGTTGAAGTAAGAGTGTGCTGCACAACTGCCTTACACATTGCCTTCGCGTGCCTTTCCCCGCTTTGCGCCATGCTACCGTAACGGACTCGGTAACCCCGTTTCCAACTTTGGTGTTCAGCGGTGGGATAAGGACTGGTATTTGTGCAGCACCCTACAGTGACTCAGTGTGCGCCGCAATTAGACACCTAGTGAAATGTAAGTAGGAGGAATTCTATTGTGATTGCCGATTGTATTAGTCCTGCGTTAAGACCTGCTACCTACCATTTAGAACCCCTTCCTTAAATTGTCTGGGACCCCACCTAGGAGGATGGAGTTTGAGTTAGCCGACCTAGAGAGGTACACGGTGGCACAGCTCAAGGAGTTCTGCCTAGAGAGGGGGTGGCCGTCAAGCGAGGTGCCAGGAAGGAGGTGCTTCAGAAAGCTTTGAGGGCATGGGTAATGGCCCACCCGGAGGGAAGAGGGGATGAGGGGCAGAGGGAGGCAGACGACCCTGAAGAACTGAGCCTACTGAACATTGACGTCAGCGAGAATGTGTTGCCAGGAAGACGTTCCAGGGCAGGCAGTAGTGCGTCAGGGGGAGTTTGTCAGCAGAGGAATTCAAGGACAGGAGGGAGCAGAGGCAATTGACATTAGAGTTGGCTAGGATGGAAAGGGAAGGAGAGCAGGCAAGGCTAGCCATGGAGGAAAGGAGGCTTGCACATGAGCTTAGCCTGAAAGAACTAGAGCTCCGAACCTTGCAGATGGAGATAGAAGGCAAAGGAAATGGTGGCAGCGTACCTGCTGGGGTTCCACAGGAGCCCAAATTTTATCTACCCAGGGAGGTGATAGCCAGCTTTAGTGTGGGTGATGACATCGACAAGTGGTTGGCGGCGTACGAGGTAGCTTTGGTGGGCCATAGAGTTCCTGAGAGCTACTGGGGAGGATGTCTCTACAGGTACATACCTCCACCAGTAAGGGACACACTTTTAACTTTAGATAAGGGGAGCAGACCAACTACCCTATCATGAAGGAGGCCCTGCTCAGGAAGTTTGGCCTCACCCCAGAGAAGTACCGCCAAAAGTTCCGCAACAGCCACAAGCTCACCACACAAAACTGGGTGGATTTTTATGATTATGCCCGGAAGGCATTGGAGGGGTGGGTACGTGGCAGCAACATTGACAATTACACTGGGCTGTACGACCTGTTTTTGAGAGAGCACCTCCTCGAGAAATGTTTTCCGGAGCTGCGCCAGTACTTGGTGGACCGCAAGCTGACCAACCCAAGGGAGCTTGCAGAGGAGGCAGACACGTGGGTCAGCACTCGGGTGTCCCACAAGGGAGCCGGGGCGGATCCCCCGAAAGGTGGACAGGCGTTCCCCCAGAAGAAAGAGGGGGAGATAAAAAGAGGGAGTTCTTTAAAGGTCCCCAAAATAGACCGCCTGGGAGAGGGGTAGGTTCCCCATCCCAATCTGGATACCAGAGACCCACTTACCCTGACAGGAGTCAGCAGCCCAGAACTGTCCGGTGCTACGAGTGCGGGGAGGTTGGACACTACAAGGGGGATCCCCAGTGTCGCAAGAGAACCCCAGCCCCCACAGGAGGTAAGAGCCCCGGGGTGGCCAGTGTAGCGCTTGGGGAGGAGTTGTCCCTAGGTAGGGGAGGTGAGTGGACAGGCTTGACCTTAGTTTCCCTGGGGGATAGAGAGATCATCCCAAGGGTTCAGGTACCCGAGAACACTGCCAAGTATCGGCAGAGGGTCCTGGTGAACGGGGAGGAGGTGGAGGCTCTGAGGGACACAGGTGCCAGCATGACGATGGTGAAACGTCAGCTGGTGTCCCCAGAGCAGGTGATTCCTGAGGAGTTCCACCCGGTTGTGATGGCTGATAATAGCCTGGGTCATTACCCCGTGGCCCAAGTTCCCTTTGAGTGGGGAGGAGTGTCAGGTCTGATGAAGGTTGCGGTGAGCCCTGCCATGCCAGTTGACTGTCTGCTGGGCAACGACTTGGAACATACTGCCTGGAGAGAGGTAGAGTTCAATGCCCATGCTGAGATGTTGGGGTTACCAGGATGGACTTGCGTTATCACGCGGTCCATGGCTGCCCGACAAGGAACTCAGCCCGGGTTGGAGCCTGAAATAAGGGCCCAGCCCACTGCTGGACGAGGAGATGTCCGGGAGGAGACACCCGGTGAGATGGATGGGGAGCCCGCGGAGGTGACCCCGGAGTCCGCTGAGGTGGTTGGTTTTCCCGTGGGGGACCTGCCGACCCCTGCAGAGTGGCAGGTGGAAGGAGGGCCTACCCGGGAAGAATTTTGCCGGGCACAGAGGGAGTGCCCTACGCTTGATGGCATACGGCAACAGGCCGAAGCCCAAGCAGCTGGAACAGAGACTGGTAATTACCATGTCTACTGGGAGGATGGTCTCCTCTACAGTGAGCCTAAGGCTCCGGTGCATGGGTCCTCAAGGGCCGTGGTGGTCCCCCAATGCTACCGAGCCTTTCTGCTAGAGTTGGCACATGAGATACCACTAGCAGGACACCTGGGCCAGGACAAGACGTTTGCACGCTTGGTCCCACATTTTTACTGGCCCAGGATGCGCGTCACTTCTGACACGTTTTGCAAGACCTGCACCACTTGCCAAGCGAGCGGCAAGACAGGGACTAAGGTGAAGGTCCCTCTAGAACCTCTCCCAGTGGTCAATACCCCTTTTGAGCGAGTAGGGATTGACATTGTTGGGCCGTTGGATCCGCCGACTTCTGCTGGGCATAGGTTCATTTTGGTGCTAGTAGACCACGCCACCCGGTACCCAGAGGCAATCCCTCTGAGGACCATCACGGCACCGGTGGTGGCGCGGGCCCTCATGGGGATTTTTACCCGAGTGGGATTCCCCAAGGTCGTGGTGTCAGATAGGGGCACAAATTTCATGTCGGCCTACATGCAGGCCATGTGGAAGGAGTGTGGAGTGACCTACCGGTTCTCCACTCCTTACCACCCCCAGACGAACGGGCTCGTGGAGCGTTTCAACAAACCCTTGAAGGGGATGATCAGGAGCCTACCCGAGGACTTGAGAAGAAAGTGGGACGTCCTCTTACCCTGTCTGCTCTTCTCCTACCGAGAGGTGCCGCAGAAGGGGTCGGTTTCAGCCCCTTTGAGCTGCTCTATGGCCACCCCGTTCGGGGGCCCCTCAGTCTTGTCAAAGAGGGGTGGGAGAAGTCTTCCTCGAAGCTTCCCCGTGATGTGGTCAGCTATATGCTGGCGTTCCGCAGCCAAGTGGCCAAGCTGTGGAAGGAGGCCTCGGACAACTTAGAGGCGAGTCAGGCCGTCATGAAGCAATGGTATGACCGGAACGCGCGGACGGTAGAGTTAGACGCTGGACAGAAGGTGTGGGTCATGGAGCCAGGAGAGCTTAGCGCCCTCCAGGACCGGTGGACTGGCCCGTTTGAGATCTTGGAAAGGAAAGGCCAGACCACGTATGTCGTCGACATGAAGACCCCCGTCAACCCCACAGGGTGCTCCACGTCAACCGCCTGAAGCCACACCAGGAGCGTTCCGAGCTCACTCTCTTGATGATAACGGATGGAAGTGAGGAGGAGGAGAGTGAGCCTCTGCCAGACCTTCTGGCGGCCCATGAGAAGGATGGTTCGGTAGAGGGAGTAGTCCTCGCCCCATCCTTGACCCCAGAGCAACAGAGGGACTGCCGCCAGGTCTTGGGGCAGTACGCCTCGTTGTTTTCCCTCACGCCTGGAATCACGCACCTGTGTACCCATGATGTGGACACAGGGGACAGTCCGCCAGTGAAGAACAAGTCTTACCGGCTGTCCGATAAGGTCAAGGCTAGTATCCAGGGTGAGGTTGTCAAGATGCTAGAACTGGGGGTGATTGAGCCTTCCAGTAGCCCTTGGGCTAGTCCGGTAGTGTTGGTGCCGAAAGCGGCCCCCCGGGCACCACACCAGAACTTCGGTTCTGTGTGGACTATCGTGGACTCAACTCAGTCACCAAGACCGACGCTCACCCGATCCCTCGGGCGGATGAGCTCATTGACCGGCTGGGAGCAGCCCGGTATCTGAGTACCATTGATTTAACATCAGGCTATTGGCAGATCGCCATGGCGGAAGGAGCAAAGGAGAAGACTGCGTTCTCCACCCCCGAGGGCCACTTTCAATTCCAGGTGATGCCCTTCGGGTTGAAAAATGCTCCAGCCACTTTCCAGCGGTTGGTGAACCAGGTGCTGTCTGGCCTAGAGGCCTTCTCTGCTGCCTACCTGGATGACATAGCTGTCTTCAGTAGCAGCTGGGAGGACCATCTGCAGCATCTCCAGGAGGTGCTGCAGGCTTTGCAACGGGCTGGTCTAACCATCAAGGCCAGCAAGTGCCAGATTGGACAGGGATCTGTCGTGTACCTGGGACATCTGGTGGGCGGAGGTAAGGTGCAACCCCTCCAAGCCAAGATTGAGACCATCATGGCCTGGGAGCCCCCAAGACCCAAACAGAGGTCCGAGCTTTCCTCGGCCTCACGGGATACTACCACCGGTTCGTCAAGGGATATGGAACCATCGTGGGCCCATTGACGGAATTGACTTCGAAGAAGCAGCCACGCAGAGTCATCTGGACGGCTGCCTGCCAGGAAGCCTTTGAGACCCTTAAACGTGCCATGTGCACCGCACCGGTGCTCAGGACTCCAGATTTTGGACGGGAGTTTATCGTGCAGACAGACGCTTCTGAGCATGGCATAGGAGCTGTGCTCTCGCAGCTGAATGACGATGGCCAAGACCAGCCAGTGGCCTTTATCTCCCGAAGACTACTCCCCGGGAACAGCGGTGGAGTACCATCGAGCGGGAAGCCTTTGCTGTGGTTTGGGCTGTGAAGAAGTTGAGGCCATACCTTTTTGGTTGTCACTTCTTGATCCAGACCGACCACAGACCCCTTCGCTGGCTCATGCAGATGAGAGGCGAAAACCCCAAATTGTTGAGGTGGTCCATTTCCCTCCAGGGGATGGACTTTCGGGTGGAACATCGACCCGGTGTAGACCACGCCAACGCTGACGGTCTCTCCCGGTTTTTCCGCCTTAGTGAAGAGAACTCCCTAGAGGTTGGGAAGCTCTCCCCTCTTTCGGCTGGGGGGACGCGTGTTAGACCTGTCAGCCCTAGGGTGGTCTTGCCCTGTTTTTTTCCCTTTTTGCGCCTCATTTTTGCCACCATATTTTTACTGGACCTAGGTCTCCGAGCGCCTTGCCACTGCTGGTCAGTGCTGAGGTGCAGGTGCTCTCTCACTAAAGATGGCTGCCACAGGCCCCTGCTACTGCAGAAGGGCCTTCCACACATACACGCTAGTAGCCAGAGTCAGGCTGGGACATAGGGATACAGTATCCATCCCGTCCCCGCCTCTGGGCCCCATAGCTAGGTAGGTGGAAGGTTCCAGAACCTTCCGGGCTGTGGGAGGAGTTACGTTTTGCCGCCTTTAGGAGGGTCACCTGTCCTAGGGGTATAAGAGGCTTGGAGGGAAAACCTTTTAGTCAGTTAGGTTGAGGCACCGCTGAACCTGGGAGAACCTGCGCCGGAGTATAGACTTTAGGGCCTAGGGGGGAGACCTACACTCTGCTGCTGACAGGGTCAAGGCCCTGCTGCCGTAAGATAGATGAGGAACGCCCACCACCCACTGATCTTGCCCAGTGTGAGGGGACCCAGGGAACCATCTCCAGCGTGCTGGGAGGAACATCAAGCACTCCCAGAATCACCAACTCACAACCCCCCCCCTGTTCATAAGAAGAAGAACTTTTAAACCAAGAGTAACAGGAACTCAAGTTAAATCGTCGAATGGGGATCACGAGGCGAAGCGCTGTGTCCTAAGCGCTAGACCTTCACCCCCTATCTATCCACACCGACAGCTGGACTGTCCCCCAAGAACCCTTCCCACACAGCCCGGTGACTAAGGCTGTCAGCGCGCCCCGCGCTGCAACTCCACGTGGGAGAACTTGACCCCCCCCCAGTCACTGACCTTGTGACCGGATCGCCGCCGCGGCCGTCGCCGCGTGAAAAGGGGTGCTGAGGTGAGGGAGACCTCTCCCCCGTGCATGAGTGTGGTGAGGTGCGCCGTCCGCGCCCTCACCGAAGCCCACAGAAATCACTGCCGGGCCCGAGACCCCTGCCGCTGCAAGAGCGGCCAAGAAGAACACCGCCGCAGCCCAGGAGGGCCGCGTGAATAGAGCTGAGGCCCACCGCGGCCTCCAGGCCCGTGGACGCCGTTGCCGTGGGGCCGGGGACGCCGACCGCGTCATAGGTCGCGCCCCGAAAAGGCCGCGACGGGATTGGCCCAGCCGGAGCCAGCAGCCGAGGAGAAGGAGGCGGGAGGCGTCGCCCAGCAACCGGAGAAGGCCGCGACGTGATTGGCCCCGCCGGAGCCAATCAGGAAGACATCGGAGGGGCTCCACTGCCAACGGGAGCCCCCGGAAGAATCGCCGCCGCGCTGGGATTGGGCGCCGTCGAGAGCCCGCCCTCCCCCAGCACGTACGGAGGAGGAAGAACTCCGTGTGCACACGCGGGAAGCCGGAGCCGTCTGGAAGGACTGCCGGCTCCCGCTCCTTGTACCCTCACTGAACGCTGACTCCACGGGGGCCGGAGGAGTGCAATACCGGCCCCCCAACGACCCGATAAGGCAGCGGGAGGCTCCAAAGCCTCGCGGAAGTTGGGCAGCGCCGGCCGGAGGGCCGTGGGACTCGCTCCGGGCCCCGCCCCGTCCAACAGAGGGCTGGCCCGGGAGAGAGTCCGCCGAGAGGCACCACGACCAGCTACAGCACCGCAGGTGAGCCCGGGAGGCCCCTAGGGCTCTAGGTTAAGCCCCTGGGGGCCGGGGGCCACGATTTGCAGGGGATTAACGAGGGAAGAGCCCTCATTGACAATTTGTACCAGGCCAGGCACCTGGTGAGAAGGGGCCCAAGCCTAATTTAACCCTCACCTCCCCTGGGAGACATAGGAATCCCCCATCATAGGGAAGCCCCAGTTTGCTGGACATGTTGAGGGGTCCCCTCTAGGATTCCCTCCTGCCTATTGTACCTCAGGCTGTACTGATTATCTAGGCCTGAGGGATGTGTCCAGTTGCAAGAGATTTTAATATGCCTAAAGTGTTGTGCATGTTCTAGGCCCTAACTTATTAGTGCACCCGAATCATTATTGGTGCTGTATTGTTAGGAGCTGATTCCTGCGGCCTTTTAGTGGCCAAAACTGTTGAGGGTCTTTGAGAAGAATGTGCACCAGTTAAGGAAATGTAATGTATAATCTGCATAATCCAACGCAATCTTGATTGATATAAAGGAACTTGATTTTTAATTACACAAGCCTGGTGTGGTGTCCGGTTATTGCTCCGCATTTCTGAGTTGAAGTAAGAGTGTGCTGCACAACTGCCTTACACATTGCCTTCGCGTGCCTTTCCCCGCTTTGCGCCATGCTACCGTAACGAACTCGGTAACCCCGTTTCCAACAGATATCAACTAAAAAAAAGTCAATTCTGGAGCGATGTCCACATTTTTTGTTGTAAAAAGTAAATTTCCCACCAGATGTCTTAGATTTGTGGGCCATCTCTCTCCAGATATCCACAAGCCCGATATCAGACATTAATTGTCTCAAGGCAGTTCTCATTTTCTGCGTATTTACCGCTACTCTAGACGAGGTAGAATCTTGACTTGGATCAAGAATCACATTAAAATCACCCCCTAATATAATACGATCGTTTATTTTAGATAAGTGAAGTAGTAAAGTGTACAAAGTGGCAGGATCGTCCAAATTTGGCCCATAATAACCCGCGAAAATTAGCCATTTATCATTGATCTTAACTCTGGCTATCGTCCACCTTCCCAAAGGGTCAACCATACATTCCCCTAGCATAGCATGGGCAGATATATTAATTAAAATTGCGACCCCTTTCACTGTACAGGATTGAGTTGTACAAATACAATGTTCGATCCACTTTTGGTGTTTCAAAACCACTTCCCATTCCTCTTTAAGCAAATGTGATTCTTGAATAAGAAATACATTACAATCCGACAACCTTAAATACTCTAGAATTTTCTTCCTTCTAGAGGGGACCCTTAACCCATTAACGTTCCAGGACATAATTCTCACATTCTCCTTTTTAGTTGGCCCTAATCCAGAATGCGTTAATTTCCCTGCCAACATTTATCCTTAAAAACAGAACGGCGGAAATTGCGTAGGGCCCTTTGACTAAAAATAAAAAACGAGGACATTTTTTTTTCTTTTCTCCCACTTGCTCCCCCACCCTGTGTGTAAAAATAATTTTTTCTTTTATATGTTTTATGTGCAACCCACCCCCCCTCCCTTGGGGAACCCTCCCTTACTGTTGCTTGAGGTAAAATTATATACCTCTGGTTTTTAGGCTCTCTCTCTGACCAGGCTTAAATCCGATATATTTCATTTGGATGTGCTCTTTATTTGATTTATTAGGGCGTTTGCCTCCTCCGGATCCTTAAAATTGAACATTTTATTGTTCCACATTACTTTAAGAGAGGCGGGAAAGCGTAGGTTTGCTGTAGCACCCAAATTTCTTAATTCCTGCATCGACTTCCCCAGCTCCCATTGTTTGTCCTGAGTAATGTGAGAGATATCTGACCTGACAAGAAATGTCCATCCACCTCTTTTATACACCCCTGCTTTTAATCCTGCTACTAGGATTTTTTCTTTAAGTAAATACGATTTGAAATTCACTAGAATCCTTCTTGGATTTTTTATTCCAGGCCTTTTTGAATATGGATCCCGATGTACTCTTTGTACATCCTCCTCAAGAAGTTGTTTCTCAATATCGGGTGTAATTCTATGAGGAGGTTGATTATAAAAGATCTAATGTCTCCTCCTTCCACATCTTCTGGTATATTCAGAAATCTAATGTTGTTCCTCCTAGCATTATTTTCCAGACTTTCCAGTTTTTCTTTTAAGGTTTTGTCCCCGCTTTTATCATCTGGATCTCACGTACATTTTTATCTACTTTCATAGTGAGATCCTCCATGGCCAGCTCTACGGCCCCTACTCTTTCCGACATATCATTCAGTTTAGCTTCCAGAGTCTCACAGACCATTTGTATTTTCAATTGATTACTTTCCGAGACTGCAAATTTGTCTCTTAATTCAGTGAGGAGAGTTGTTAGTAGTTCCTCTGTAGCAGAGTGAGCCCCTGTATTACCAGTTGTGCTTGAATTCCTCACTAGCTCTATCTCCTCTGCTACTAGGTTGTCTCCTTGAGGGGGTCTGGTATCACCAAACTGCTAAACTGAATCTCAGCACCGTTAGGCTGGGGTGCCGTATTGTCTTTTCTAGTCTGAAGAAGCGGGGGACCTCATCACTCTCATCGACCAGATGGGAGATAGGATCAAAGGCATTCTTCAAAGTGACGGGCTCCATTGCTGTCCTTAAAGAGGACTGAGTGTCTTGAATCTTGAAATATGACCTTAGTGAGGGCGTAATGCGAGTCTTGCCTGAAATAATTTTAGGCTGCTTCTTCTTCCCCTTACCGAGAGGGGATTTACCTTGAGAGTCTTTTATGTTCTGGCCGGAACCTATGCTTTTAACTAATTTTAAAGACTTAACTTGAGTTACCGGCGCCAATTCTTTACTAACAAACTCAAGAGGGGATTGATTTTGACCCCAAATATCCCTACTTCTAAGGGTATATCTATTTAGTCTATTGGCCCCTGTAAAAGGACCTTCGTCTCGTCTCTCTACTCCTGGCCCCTCACGTTCTGCCTTCAGCTTAGGCCCCCAATCTCGCCCTTTCCTCCTTACCGGAGTCATTTGAAGTCGCCATACACCAAAAGCTACTCCCTCTGAGACGGGCGAGTATCTTCCCTCGTCTGGAGCCGATTTCTTTTCTGCTCTGATATACTGCAGAGACTCAGGGGTTAATGCACTAGACACACGTTTCCGACGTGGAAAGGTGGGGGCGGAGGTCCAGGTCCCGTCACTCCGAAATCCAGCTCCGGCAGCGACTCGTCTTCCGTTCGAGATCTGGACCGCCGCCTCCAACCAGCGACCCCCCCGCAGGACCGCCTCTCCTCCAACCGCCACGTCTACCCGCTCGGTTGATCCATGTCCAGGTCTAAAACACTGACGACCCGCCGATACTCCACGGTCGTCTCCCCAACGCCGGCGCCCACAAGGAGAATGAAAAACCAGAGAGCCAGGAAGCGAGACACCACGGGACACCACGCAGGTCAGTACCTCAGCAAACACTCGTGTTCCGTCACATCCAATCCTTTCATTGTGCCATAATCACCTAGGCAGAGAGAGAGCCTCCGGCCGCAGCTAACCAACGGCCGCCATTTTCCCCCCAGAGCCCAAGAGACAGTTCTGCATGATGCCTCTTTTGCACACGTTACTCTGTGACTTTGTTTTTCCAGACTCTGCTTGTGACCGTTCACATTAGAACTGTCTGCATTTCTGCCTTTCACCTTTCCTAATGTTCTCTGTGGTGTTCGTCTGCACACAATGTACAAGGTCAAAAAACAACGTCCCTTGTTGTTGCTGTTCTGGTCAGCCCCTCGCACTTAGACATAACATGAAACACAGCTGCACTGGAGAAATTTGTGTGCTTTTAATATTGTGATCTACCTGTTGGAGGCACTTGGAGAAAAACCTTTCCAGGGAGAAGAGCTGTGCTTGTCCGATGATGTAAACCTTGCATCTAGTTCTTGAGGTATGGGGGACCCCCTGACAAAGCCCAGAGGTCTTCTATTTTTATAATAAGCTAGCTACTAGCACGGCATTATAATCCTTTATCCACTGTCTTTATAAAATGCTGTCCCCTTTTGTATTCTATGGAATTGTGACAATGATTACTGTTTTGTCTTTATGCATTATGCTGCTAGTACTGGCACGTGTACTGCATCTTAGAGCACGTTAGTTGAAATAAACATTTTAAACTATACTGTGTCTCTTAATACGCACGTTGTGGACAAGTATGAGTGAGTAATGAAAGAGTGTTCTTGCTCCTGCGATTCCGGAAAGAGTCCGTGTTCTGGGATGTCTAATCATTGGTAGCTTCGCTGTAGTACGGAGAACGAATGAGACACTATAGCTAGTCGGATTGGGATTTGGGGCACTAAGGTGGATGGCTGATACACCACTAAACACCGAGGTCCTGTTTTCCTGCGCATAGTTCTGTATATGTGCAGAATCCCCGCAACAGTATGAGTAGTGCTCAGGGGATTATAGCAGTGCATGTGTTAGTGCCTGGGTCATTGCATGAGTACATGGGTAGTGACTGGATGATTAGAGTGCTGCAAGGACAGTCTATGGTGATTTTATAACTGCTTGGGTTTTGGCGGAGTGATTGGATAAGTACATGATGCTGGATGGGTGATTGGAGGAGTGCATGGGTAGTGACAGAGGGATTGCTGGAGTGCATGGGTACTACCTGGGTAATTTGAGGAGTGAATCAGTAGTGTGTAGGTGGTTAGAGGTCTGCATGGGTAGTGCACAGGGGAATGTAGCAGTGCATGTGTTAGTGCCTGTGTCAATGCATGAGTACATGGGTACTGACTGGATGATTAAAGTACTGCAATGAGAGAGCATGGTGAATTTATAAGTGCTTGGATTTTGGCAGAGTGATTGGATAAGTACATGGTGGTGAATGGGTGATTGAAGGAGTGCATGGGTACTGACAGGGCGATGGCTGGACTGCATGGGTAGTGCACAGGGGATTGTAGCAGTGCATGAGTTAGTGCCTGGGTCATTGCATGAGTACATGAGTAGTGACTGGATGATTAGAGTGATACAAGGAGAGCGCATGGTCATTTTATAAGTGCTTGGGTTTTGGCGGAGTGATTGGATAAGTACATGATGCTGGATGGATGATTGGAGGAGTGCATGGGTAGTGACAGGGGGATTACTGGAGTGCATGGGTACTACCTGGGTAATTGCAGGAGTGAATCAGTACTGTGTAGGTGGTTAGAGGTCTGCATGGGTAGTGCACAGGGGATTGTAGAAGTGCATGTGTTAGTGCCTGGGTCATTGCATAAGTACATGGGTACTGACTGGATGATGAGAGTACTGCAAGGAGAGTGCATAGTGAATTTATAAGTGCTTGGGTTTTGGCGGAGTGATTGGATAAGTACATGGTGCTGGCTTGGTGATTGGAAGACTGCATGTGCAGTGCACAGGTGATTGTACCACTGCATGTGTTAGTGCCTGGGTCATTGCATGAGTACATGGGTAGTGACTAGATGATTAGAGTACTGCAAGGAGAGTGCATGGTGAATTTATAAGTGCTTGGCTTTTGGCAGAGTGATTGGATAAGTACATGGTACTAGCTGGGTGATTGGAGGAGTGCATAAGCAGTGACAGGGAGATGGCTGGACTGCATGGGTAGTGCTCAGGGGATTGTAGCAGTGCATGTGTTAGTGCCTGGGTCATTGCATGAGTACATGGGTACTGACTGGATGATTAGAGTACTGCAAGGAGAGTGCATGGTCAATTTATAAGTGCTTGGGTTTTGACGCAGTGTTTGGATAAGTACATGGAGCTGGCTGGGTGATTGCAAGAGTGCATGGGTAGTGACAGGGCGATGGCTGGACTGCATTGGTAGTGCTCAGGGGATTGTAGCAGTGCATGAGTTAGTGCCTGGGTCATTGCATGAGTACATGGATAGTGACTGGATGATTAGCGTACTGCAAGGAGAGAGCATGGTGAATTTATAAGTGCTTGGATTTTGGCAGAGTGATTGGATAAGTACATGGTACTAGCTGGGTGATTGGAGGAGTGCATAAGCAGTGACAGGGAGATGGCTGGACTGCATGGGCAGTGCTCAGGGGATTGTAGCAGTGCATGTGTTAGTGCCTGGGTCATTGCATGAGTACATGGGTACTGACTGGATGATTAGAGTACTGCAAGGAGAGTGCATGGTCAATTTATAAGTGCTTGGGTTTTGGCGCAGTGATTGGATAAGTACATGGTGCTGGCTGGGTGATTGGAGGAGTGCATGGGTAGTGACAAGGAGATGGCTGGACTGCATGGGTACTACCTGGGTAATTGGAGAAGTGAATCAGCGCGTTTGCACACTTGTCACATCAGGCCCACCCACTCCCTTCACCACTGTGCAAACAGGCCCTCTGGCGCGTTGTAAGTTGGGGGATTAAGTCCCCTTGAATCCTGAGGGTCCATGGGGCCAACTAGCCCACCAGGTACCTCCAGTAAGTGCCACAGGGCTGTCTTGCAGAGAGGTGGTCCGAGGCCACGCCCCTTTTTACACCTCTCTGCTACGCAACTCTGTGGCGCTTACTGGATGTACCTGGTGGGCTAGTTGGCCCCCAGGGACCCTCAGGATTCAAGGGGACTTAATCCCCAACTTAAAACACGCCACAGGGCGCGTTTGCACACTTGTCACATCAGGCCACGCCCCTCCCTGCACCACTGTTCAAACGCGCCCCCTGGTGCGTTGTAAATTGGGGGATGAAGTCCCCTTGAGTCCTGAGGGTCCCTGGGGGCCAACGAGCCCACTAGCTACCTCCAGTAAGCGCCACAGAGCTGCTTTGCAGAGCGGTGTAAAAAGGGGGCGTGGTCTTGGCCACCTCTCTGCAACGCAGCTCTGTGGTGCTTACTGGAGGTACCTGGTGGGCTAGTTGGCCCCCAGGGACCCTCAGTATTCAAGGGGAATTAATTCCCCAAGTTACAACGCGCCAGGGGGTGCGTTTGCAGAATGCTGCAGGGAGGGGGCGGGGTCTCTGGCGCAATGGCGGCTTTTTTTTTTTTCAGAAGGGGGGCTGTGTAGCCCCCTTCTTTTCCCACGTTTGGGGCCCTGGGGACCCCATCCCCCTGGGCCTGGCCTCTTTGAATGGGACCGTGGGGGGAGCCCCAATGGCCGCACGGTCCCGCCAGCTCCCTGCCTCCTGCGGGAGCTGGCATTGCTTTTCCACACGGGGAGCTGCTGACATGCAGCTCCTCTTGTGGAAAAGCAATCTGCTTTGGATTTTGGAAGCGAGAGCAGGAAACCTGCTCTCGCTTCCAAAATCCAAAGCAGAGTTTGCTATGACAGTCTCCTGCCCTGCCATAGCAAACAGCAGTGTCCCGGGGGTGGGCACCCTGGGACACTGCAGGAGCCGGCCCTGGGGGGTGGCGGTCCCCAGGGCCGTCACTTGCTCCAGGACCCCCTCCCTTTATTTACAAAGCCCCGGGGAGGTGGTGGTCCCCGGGGCTCGGGGGTTCGTTTAGGACCCCCAAATTTACATATTTAGTGCCCCGGGGAGGTGGCGGTCCCTGGGGCATGTGGGGGCTCTTTTGCCCCCCACCCACACAGGTTTTTTTTTTTAAATAGAGCCCCGGGAAGTGGCGGTCCCCGGGGCTGCTGGAGGGCCGCATGCCCTCCCGCACCTAATTTACATAGCCCCGGGGAGGTGGCAGTCCCCGGGGCTGCGGGGGCCCGCGGGGCCCCCGCTATGTAAATAAATTGCCCCTGGGACTTGGCCCACCCAGGGGGCTTTGAAAACGAAGTGCGGGAGACCGCGCTTCGTTTTTCAAAATTTTCGGACGGATTCGCGCACCCGGCGAGACCCCGCCCAAAAATGTAAAAAAAAAATGCTTTTTTTGGGCCTGGGGGTCCCTGCTGGACCCCCTCAGCAGGCCTGGGGGGTCAGGGTGTTTTTACCCTGCCCCCTTTTCTTGTTTTTAATCTTTATTTTTACCTTTTTCCTTCTCCCTCCTTCCTAGGCACAAGATGGTAGCCAACACTTCCTGGTTTGAAGTGTTGGCAGCCAATTAGAGGCAAGCTCGTGCTCGGGAGGTTAGGCTCCGCCGAGATATCGAAAGTTTTCTTTTTTTAAATTTCTCAGGAACTACTGAACGGATTTACACCATTTAACAAAAAGGACTCTTTCTGAACCAAGGGCGACCTTTTTGCCAAATTTGGTGTAATTCCATTCAGCAGTTCGGGCTGTAGCTTTGTCTAAAGTTTCCTACGGAAAATAACATGGGGAAAACGTGTTTTGGGACCCCCCTGTTTTCTCGGCCCCCACTTGACGAATCACCCCGAAACTTTCAAGACAGGAGCTGACCGGAGCTGATCACTAGGTTTGAAAATTTCGCGAAGATTCGTCAACCGGGTCCAAAGGTATTGGGAAAACAAAAAACGCTTTTCCTATGGAAACTAGGTCCTAACTATAACTACCTATATATATACATACATACATATATACATATATATATATATATATATCAGATACAGTACTCACTCCTACTGAGAAATGAGTCCGACACAGCAGAGGTACGATGCAAAGTTGGTTTCAATGCATTTTGAAGCTTAAAACAATGAGCTGTGAAACGCTTTAGGCAGATGCGTTTCAGCAATTAGCTTTCTTCAGTGCCCGTTCCAACAGTGGGGGCCATCACACCTGAGGGATAGTTAAATGGAATAGTCATTACTCTCATTGGAGCATAGTTGTAGCCTCACCTCGAAATTAAATGTACAGTGTCCCAACCACAGGCTTCACCATTTGCTTCTCGCCAGACCACGCTGCATTGAAAAGTCTCAGCCAGCTGCGAAAGCCCATTCAGTAATAAGGCTTCCGTGCACACAGTGGTGCCCCAAACATTGTTGGCCCGCTGACTTCACGACCTCCCATGCAGCTGGCACACGGGTGTTACTGTTCATCATGCTTTCAAGCAAAGTCCCTTTCAGCATTAAAATAATGCTCCTTTTCCCCCATATGCGGTGATCGTACTGCCAGAGTGCTTTCTCCGCCGGGGGGGCAACACGCATCTGTTTTCACAGAACAGTCCATATTTCTGCCGGCAATCGCGTCGCTCCAGAACAAGAGGGGGTGTCGGTAGCCAGTGCCTGCAAAAACTGTCGTGAAACAGCAGATCCAGTACTCACTCCTGAGAAATGAGCCCAATATATATATATATTTTATAGGTAGTACCTAGTTTCCATAGGAACAGTGTTTTTTGTTTTGCCAATAACGTTGGTGATGTTTGACAAATCTTCGTTATATTTTCAAAACTAGTTTACCACTCACTACAGCAGCTGTCTTGAAAGTTTCAGGGTGATCCGTCAAGCGGGGGTCCAAGAAAAAGGGGGTCCCAAAACGTGTTATCCCCATTCAATTTCTCATCGCGATTTTAGACACAGCTACAGCTCGAACTGCTCAATGGAAGCAATGTTCAGAGAGAGGCAAAATAAAGGTGAGAAATGAGCAGAAAGAGGCAGAATAAAAGTCAGAAGGAAGCAAAAAGAGGCAGAATAAACACAGCCGGACTGGGAATAGAAACCAGCCCTGCCAATTTCGCTCGACCGGCCCTGGGGGTGTGGGAGAGGGGGGTAGCTGAGAAGCGCCAGCCGGGGGGTGCTATCAAGCACCACTCCCGCTTTTGTGACAGGGGGCCGATATTGCACAACTGCTGCAAAACCGGCCCCAGTAACAAAACCGGCCCCCACGGGTCAAACACTGGCCCCCACCCGTCTGGCCCAGATCACTGACAAAATATCGAAGGTCAAAAAATCGACCTACAAAAATATCGGAGCAAGAATATCGATGTCAACAATATCGATATCCTATCTACAACATGGTAAGTACAAAAATATCGAAAAAAAATATCGATGTCAAAAATATCGTTATCAAAAATATCGTTTTTTTTGTTAAAAAAATATGTAAAATAAACTAAATAATACTTATAAAATATTTTATAATGTTTAAAATTAATAAGTAATATATATAATTTAATAAAACATTAATTAAACATATACATATAATATATAATATATATACTTACTTAATAATGAGTTTTAATAATTATTGTAATAAATTATAAATTAATAAAAAATATTATAAATTACAAATACATCTATACACATAAAACAATAACATAAATAAAAATTAAATAATTATGTATAACAAATTTAAACATTTTTTTTACTTTTAATATTTTTAAAATTAATTATATACTACATTAACTAAAATAATACAAAAAATATTAAATAGCGGAGGGAATAAAACTACTATTTCAACTCCCAAAAAAACAACAGTAAGAAAAATGTTGGATAGCGTAGAGGTTAAAATTACTATTCCCACTCTAGAGAGTGCAACAGTAGAGAAAGTATTGGATAGCGTAGGGGTAAAAATTACTATTCCCACTCCAGGTAGCGCAACACTAGGGAAAACGTTGGATAGCGAGAGGGTAAAAATTTATATTCCCACTGCAGTGAGTGCAACCGTAGGAAAAGCGTTGGATAGCGTAAGGGTAAAAATTACTATTCCCACTCCAGTGAGTGCAACAGTAGGGAAAGTGTTGGATAGCGTAGGGGTAAAAATTACTATTCCCACTCCAGGGAGTGCAACAGTAGGGAAAGCGTTGGATAGCGGGAGGGTAAAAATGAATATTCCCACTCCAGTGAGTGCAACAGTAGGGAAAGTGTTGGATAGCGTAGGGGTAAAAATTACTATTCCAACTCCAGAGAGTGCAACAGTAGGGAAAGTGTTGGATAGCGTAGGGGTAGAAATTACTATTCCCACTCCAGGGAGTGCAACAGTAGGGAAAGCGTTGGATAGCGTGAGGGTAAAAATTATTATTCCCACTCCAGTGAGTGCAACAGTAGGGAAAGCGTTGGATAGCGGGAGGGTAAAAATGAATATTCCCACTCCAGTGAGTGCAACAGTAGGGAAAGTGTTGGATAGCGTAGGGGTAAAAATTACTATTCCAACTCCAGAGAGTGCAACAGTAGGGAAAGTGTTGGATAGCGTAGGGGTAGAAATTACTATTCCCACTCCAGGGAGTGCAACAGTAGGGAAAGCGTTGGATAGCGTGAGGGTAAAAATTACTATTCCCACTCCAGTGAGTGCAACAGTAGGGAAAGTGTTGGATAGCGTAGGGGTAAAAATTACTATTCCAACTCCAGAGTAGGGAAAGTGCAACAGTAGGGAACAGTAGGGAAAGTGTTGGATAGCATAGGGGTAACAATTACTAGTCCAACTCCAGAGAGTGCAACAGTAGGGAAAGTGTTGGATAGCGTAGAAGTTACAAATAACATACTTATAAATACAATATTTTTTTTAAAATAATTAATGAATTATTAAATAACTGTAAACTATTTACCAATACCAATAAATAATTATTAAAAACATAGGGGCCCATTACGATACCCGGCGTAAAAAAATCCGCCAGGCATGAAAGCGGCAAAAATCCGCCCGCACACACCGTCTGAACACCGACCACGCCATTACGATGACACAAACCGAAAACCGCCATCGGCGGAAGAATCACACAAGATACCGCCCGCCATCGTCCGAGTCGGAGTCAAACCGCCCGCCACGGACGGAAACACGCACGACAACACAAAACCGCCCGCCCTCACGGCCGACACACCGCACGTGAGATTACGATCGCACCGCCATGAGCGCGGGAAAACTACAAATATACCGCCCGCCAGCGCAAACAACGCCGATGAGAATCGACACGGCAGAAGCCATGGCGCCCACGTCCCTGCACAGAAACCATCCGCTGACAAAAACAATCGCACACAACATGGCCAACAAGTCCACACAGCAAGGCACGCACAAATACACAAGCACAGTACACATCCCGAAAACACCCCCCTGGACAAACAAAAACTACAAAGGCCAGAACCCCAGACACAACACACCTGAAAACAACAGACCATGAGGACACACCCACATAGGTAAGTACAAAAGCAGCACTCCCACAGACCACAACCCCTTGCAACATTGCAAACTAGAGAGGAGAGAAGAGGACACAGTGACACAGCAAGGACAGCAGCACACCACAGAAACGCACACATCACAACCACCACCACCACCACCACCACCAAACACCGGCACCACAAACCCCTGCACATTACACAACACACACCGCACCAGCACCACAAACACCATGGCACCACAAAGAATGCCCAAGTTCACGTCCATGGAGCTGACGGTCATGGTCGACGAGATTATCAAGGTGCACCCACAAATCTATGGGAACCTGGTCCAGCACACACCACTAGCCACCAGAAAGAGAATGTGGAACCGGATCGTAGACCAGGTCAATGCAGTCGGGACCCTGCCCAGGAACAGAGTTGAAATCAACAAACGGTGGAATGACGTCAAGAGCCTGGTCAAGAAGAGGGAGAGCAAGAACAGAGAGCTGGCTGCCGTCACTGGCGGAGGGAATCCCGCGCTCTTCAAGACCTTCAAAGCGTGGGAGGAGAAGGTGCGAGTCATTATACATCCGGAGATCCTCGCCGGATTACCAGGGGAGTGGAGGCTGGTAAGTACAAACTAATGTATACCAGCACACCGCTATGTACTCACATGCACTACCACCATGCCACAGCTCCCAGGGACAAACACCCCCATGTCCAGCACACAATACACAACACATCACACACACATGCAACAGACACCACCACACACAGCCCAAACCGAACAACTGTAAGATACGTGGGGACATGTGTACACTCAGCCAGCCACGTAACCACCAACAGGTCCCCAAGTATGCCAGAAGCGCCACAACGAGCACCCACCACACCCATGTGTCCGCCATATCTGCACTAACCGACAAGTAACAGGTAAGTGGCAGGAACACAAAGTGCAGTGGGTGGGAGGGTGGACAGCCCAAGTACAACACACACCAGGCCCCTAGTCCCACAGCACAGCAAGGAGGAGCATCCCCCACACCCCACAGCCACGTGTCAGCCACTGCAGTGCACACCGACAGCCGAAAGGTAGACATCACGGTCCACAGCAATCGGTGTCAGTGGGTGTCCAGCCACCACCACGACCCACAACACCCCCCACCCCCACAGACCTGCAACATGGAGCACCCCCGCTTAGAACCATGTGGCATCCAGTACAGTGCACGCCCGAACAACCTGCAGGTGGGAAACTGGACAGGGCTGGATTACTGGAGGCATGAGGACCGTAACACGACCAACACATGGGACATGTCACGTAGCAGACGAACACGCAGCACCGCCCACCGTCACGAACAAGTGAACAATGTGCACACGGACATGAACCACAGACTCACACCTCACATGACCCATTACAGACACAGCAACACCCAAGGAGCCACGTCTGCATGCACAAGCCACACTGAATATAGTACCACACGGCAGCCACTGTGCAACCCATCACACACAACCGAAACACCATTGAAGTCCTGTCCATGTAGCCCCTACTGCCTGTCAACCACACACCCCACAACTACGCCTATGTAAGACAAACAACACTAGACGCAACAGAGCGGAACAACATAAATGCACACGAACACCACTGAACCCATCAAACACACAGACACACCATGCACATACAACATACCATCCATCCCATCCGTCAGCCCCAGTCTCATGAAAGGCATGTCATCCGCACAGCTGCCACACATACAGCAGTCACGCTAAGATACATGCCCATGACCAACCATGTGCCAGAAGTCAATGAAGCGCACGCCACACTGTGAGCAACAACACACAACATGGGTCACACCCCCCCCCGAGCACTGCAGTGATGCACATGGCACAGGGCAGCACGCACACCAAGGAGATGGGACAACTGCAATACGTTGGCTGGCACACAACCATCACTCACTCATAACGATGCGTCCAATGCCATGTCCAGTAATCACAACAGACTGCAAATATGCAGGCCATGTCAGGCATGCACACACCTCAGACCATGCACTGTCATGCTGCCACAACACATGTCACGTTCGGCACCCATGGCTCACAGCATGTACCCCAAAAGCATATTCCATCCCAAATGCGAATCTGGGGCATGGCCCCCATGTTGCCATATGCGTTCCTAAGCGTCCCATTTGAACACCAAAAGCAAAGTACAAACCAGACCCAGGATGGGCCAGGAGCCCGCATACACCAGAGTCACAATAAGTAGGGGCACAGCAACACACCCATCGGCATGGCCAATCCGTCCCATGCCACATGTGCACAGCACACAGTCCCATTGCCAAGCACACACAACTACAAATGGTACAGCCACACACACGCCTCCGGGAAACCCATGTACGAGATTGCACGAACTGTTAATGTCAGACGACAAATACATACTTCGCCAGGTGCAACACAATAACAAATCTCATTCTCTCCACAGGTGACGAACTGCTGGATGCTGGGGATGGAGACAGCAGCCAGCACAGCCAGCCTACAAGCCCCCAACGAGGACACACGGATGTGGAGGATCTGTCCTCCTCTTCGGACACGGACCACCAAGCAGGCCCATCTGGTGTGGCAGGGCCCAGCCGCTCCCCAGGACCCCTCCTACCCACCAACCCATCATCCAGGGCTGCTGAACATTCCCAGCCCCCTGCTGCCACTGTCGTTGCGGCCACACCCACGGTCATTGCGGCCACACCCACGGTCATTGCGGCCACACCCACGGTCATTGCGGCCACTACCACTGCCGCAACCGCCACCATCGCCGCACCGACCACCACCGCCGCCACCACCACGTCTTCGCTGGCACCAGCCCCAGCGCAGGTGGTGGCCCAGCCGACTGGATCCACCCTGGGAGCCAGGGCGAGGACCGTGGTGGGCAATGTGGCTAGTGGGCAGGCCGGTGGCAGCAGTACTGGTAGGAGGAGCAGGGTCAGGGAAACGCCAGTCTCCCCTGGGAGCCATGCCCTGCCTCAAATGGCCAGAGTCCTTGGGGCCTATGAAGAGGCCCAAGGACAATGGGCCAGGTCTGCTTCAGACACGCGGGAGGTGCTGGGGGTGCTGAGGTCCATGGACGCCCGTATGGGCCAACTCGTGGACCTCATGGGCCAGCTGGTGGTGAGGTCACAGCCAGGGACAGCAGCTCCACCACCGCCACCACCTGCCGGGGCGCAGGGTCGAGCAGCAGTGTCCAGTTCCCCTGCGTCCACAGCCAGTGAGCACACCTCACCCCCCACCAGCAGGTCGCCACCACACACCCTCCCTCCCAAACGTGGAAGGGGCCGTCCGAAGTACAAACAGATCTCCCGGGAGGACTACGCACGCTCCAGACGCAAGTGAGGCAGCCAGCCAGCCTTCCTTGACCACCCACTGCATTGACTTGGACTACGATCCCACTCCACACAGCCATCTGGATGGCATGTGTCTGTTGGACCATGGACATGGAACAAGTGGGTACACCCTGAGCATCACGCAGCCGTGACCGACAGCTCATTGTCACTGCACGCACCACTTTTGTCATCACCTCGCACACAATCACATGTCACAGTTTGAAATAAATGCACCTCTTACACAAACTGCTGTTTGTGCCCTGTGTTTTATTTGTACGGAATACAACGGCCACCTTGGGCGGAAAGGCACCTGATGCGTGGCATGGCAATGGAACCGGAGGGCCTGTAGGGACCTAGGGGTGGGAGACAGAACAGGAGCACATTCAATGAGTGTGTCACACACCCATCACACAGTACATGTCAACAACTACAAGCAATGTACACACATCGCACAGAGCAATAGGGCACAATGCCACAGCCACCAACAGTGGCATACTACCCTGGCCATGGAGCGTTGACACACAGCACGCAGTGAACAAACGGCCACCCTGACACAGCACACACACACCTGCACAGATACAGCCACATCAGCCGTCGTACATGGACACTCACCGTCAAGTGAAGTAGCGGGCGATGAGCTGCTGCCGCACATTACCAGCTTCCTCCTCTCCGCTGTCCTCCTCACTCGAGCTGTCCTGGTCTGCGGGCTGGGGCCCTGGTTGATCTCCGTCATCCACGATGAGGGGGATCTGCTTCCGAATGGCCAGATTGTGCAGCATGCAGCACGCCACCACTATCTGGCACACCTTCTGTGGGGAGTACGCCAGCGCACCCCCGGTGCGGTCCAGGCACCTGAACCTGGACTTGAGGAGGCCAAAGGTACGCTCGACCACACGTCTGGTCCTCCCATGTGCCTCATTGTAGCGATCGTCTGCTGGGGTGCGAGGATTCCTCAATGGACTGAGCAGCCATGCCCCATTCGGGTACGCAGAGTCACCTGGGTGTGAGGGACACAGAGAACCGTTGCTAATCCAACTGGACAGGGGACAGCATCGCACAGCCAGCACGCTACACCACTCCACATACTCACCGACAATACAGCCACGATCCTGTTGCAGATTGGACATCAGTCGTGGCAAGATGCTGTTGCGCATGACGTGTGCGTCATGGGCCGAGCCTGGGAACTTTGCACACACGTGGGTTATCACCATGTCCGCAAGGCACACCACTTGCACATTCAGGGAGTGCGTGTGCTTCCTGTTGCGGTACAGGTGCTCAGTGGCCTGTGGTGGAACAAGGCCAACATGTGTGCAGTCAATGGCTCCAACGACGTGTGGGATCCTGCCAAGGGCATAGAATGCACCCTTCACTGCCGCCAATTCACGAGCCCTGGGGAAGCGGATGTACCTGTTTCGGTACAGCATCATGGCTGCCAGTACATCCCTCAGCACCTTGCTGAACATGGGCTGGGACATCCCTCCTCCACTGCCCACTGTGTGCTGGAATGACCCAGTGGCGAAGAAATGCATGGCGGCCATCACCTTAGCCGTGGGGGTGACTGCTGTCGGATACACCCTGCGGGGACGGAGATGGGGTTCCAACATGGCACACAGTCGATGCAGGGTTGGCCTGTCCAGCCGAAACTTCCTAATGACCTCAGTATCGTCCATGTCCGCCAGCAATTGGTATGGGCGGTCAATGTTCGGTCTCCGCCTAGGGAAAATGGCAGTGGACACATGTCAAAGCAACACGACACATAGCAATTCCGCATACACATCACTGACATGACTGAGCAAGCACATGAGTCACAGCCCAGCTGTCAAGCAGGGACGGCACGGCCACAATACACTTACACAGGTCTCCCACCAATGGCAATGGCTAGTGATACAAACCACTGCCATGTGCATGCACATGGGGATCTAGGCCCCAATGACTTGCGGGGCGTGCTGATGGGGACTGACTGCATATTCGTCAAGCGGCAACGCCACGGCAACATGAATGTCTGCTGAGCATGGCACTGCTTCCGAGGCTGGATGAGTATGGCACACGACGACGACGATGTGGGCACAGGCTGAGCGGCCAAAACAAGTGGGACCTGTGGCACGAGGGGATATGAGACAGTAGTAGGTGTCAGCACTGCACCCTATGTACAGCACTGTACGGATCACACCTCCCGAAACATTGACAGGTGTCCACATTGACAGCCCCATGCCAAGACGGCTGTGTGCTTGCAGTCACACGTCACAGGTGAGAGGTTACATTGCACGTGCCAGGTGGCAGACGTACATAGTGGGAACTGGCATGTGTGTGCATGTGTCTCCTGTTCAGGATCCACCAGATGGGCGCTGACTCTGTACTGACCATTGGACACAGCATGTTCCGTGGAAGGCCTGTGTGTGTGGGATGGTGGCACTGGATGTGCCTCCATTGGGTGGGGGGCCATGCACAGGGCGGGTACGTCGATGATTGCGCATTGTTGGTCACGGTGGGTGCACCAACTAAGATGTGTTGCCCTGTGTTCAATTCCTATGTCCGCATGATGATGGACTGTAGATGTGGGCAGACTACACATTGGTCGATGTGCTGTCTATATGCATGTGCCTTCACACCAGGCACAGCTGCCCCTGCACATGTGACCCCTGCTGGACTCGCTGCTGGGTCTGTGGAGCTGATGCACCTTCTGTGCGTGGGGCGGACAGCTCTCCTCACTTCCCTCATTGCGCATGTCATGACTTTGCCGCAGGTGACATGGATCATGGAGGGCCCACATGTACGCGTGGGTAGGCTACACATGATTGTTCACTGGTCGCCACCCCCAGTCAGTGTTTCGAATGGGAAGGTTGTCGTGCTGGTGGCATATTCGATGTGGCGGATGGGCGGGCCTAGGTGCGGGCTTACATTCCGGACATGGGGGGGTAGTTGAATTGGCGACTAGTTACAGTACACACGGGACACGTCTCTTCCTTTCCACATCTGGGTCATCCCTTGTACTAACTGACAGTGATACAGTCATCTTCGCCTCAGCCCTCATGTCCTCCCCTCGCTCCCCCAATATGCATGTGCACCTGCGAGGCTAGCGCTTGCACAGGCAGCCCCAAGCTCGCACCAGAGAGGGCAAGGAGTGTATGTGTGGGTCCAGTTGCACGAGTGGGCTGTCTCAGGGTATGATGTGTGGCGGGACGCCGTCCACCTGCGTGGTGCCCCAAATGGAGACCCGGCCTGCATGGACTATGCATCACAGTCTTCGCCTTCCGGATCCGCCACCTGCGACACCCAGTGGCTGTGGCTGCCCTTGCGGCCATGCCGCGTCCGTCTGTGGCTGATGGCCCACACATTCACTCTTTGGCCTCTCTGGGGAGGGCTCGGGGTGGTGGCGCACGCGCTTGCACTTAGTCGCAATGGCATGTGGCGTGGTTGGTATGATGGGCAATGGATGGGATGGTGCGAGCCACCTCCCGTGACGTCAGTGCTGCTCGTGCTGTGGTGCGTCCCCCTACACTTCCATTTGACTTGTGCCATGCTACACGTTGAGGTTCTATTGCCTGCGTGATATGACCAGGAGGAGCGCGAGGAGACCTCTCACACACCATGCTCCACTGCCATCCCGTGCCCTGTATCGCCTGTGCGGATTGACTATGTTGGGGTTACACCTGGTCGACTGGGGCTGTGTGTGCCTTGTCAAGGGGCATGGCGTGCGCACAACAGGATCCAGCTTGTCCACGGAGGGTGGGCTGACGTGTGCGCCTGGTACCGCATTGTTCGTGTGCCCGGCTGCTGTGCACACACGTGTTCACTCCCCCGACAGGTGTCCTCTCACAATGCCCAGGGAAGCGGTGGTGTACTGTTCATGACCCCTCCCAACACGGCGTGCTCCAACTTGGCATGTGCGCATCTACCCGTCACACCCACCCACCTGAGCACTGCGTCCATACGACTTCACACGACACATGTGTGTCTTCCACAGTTGTGCTACTCATTTGCGTTGACATCCAATACCAGTGGACTACATGGTCATGTCACGACTGCCGTGTACTTCACATACTCTCATCCTCTCTCATTCGTACTTGTGAAATGAGTCAGCGGAGACAGTTTTGGTTTCAAACATTATATTGAATCTTCTGTCCTCTGTGATGCAGTATAGTGGACACTACTGGCAGCGGAATACATGTTGAGGATATACTGAGCATGATTACAAATGGGATAGGGTGTGGGGTTACATGTGATTGGCTGTTGCATGTGGGATGTGGGCTTCAGAGTTACATCTGCTTGGCCAAGGCTGTGCTAATGTACATTTACGTATAGCTGCGGAGCTGCGGACTTTGACACAGACGGTATACATGTAGCCTACCAGACCGCTTGGCATCATGGGCACAGTCCATCTCAGTTCCATGTGACAGGTTTGCTGCGGTTGTTCCTCATGCACGCGTGCATGTGAGATGACATCAGGGCATGTGCTTGCGTGCATGCAGCGGCGTGCCACTTGTTGTTGCAATGTGGTGGTTACTGGACATGTCACAGTCACTGGGTCGTGCTGTTGTTGTATGCACTTGTCGTCCATGCAAAGGTCCTGGTATGGGATTCCCGGGGCGGGGGTGGGAGGGGTGCAGCACCCACAGACTCCAGGCGACCTATTCATGTCCACTGAGCGGTGTGTGTGTCCATGGGCGCTGGATCCATGTCGTGTCCTGGTTGTTCGTGCAGTTCCGTCCATGTGGGTGCGATACACAGACCCCATGCCACTGCCTCCCACGATGCATGCGGTGTTCCTGGATGTGATGGGGAACAGTGTGCATGTCCCGGTCATATCCGATGTCATGGCGATGTCGTTGATGGTGTGGTAACAGTTGCCGGTCGTTTGGTATGGCTGTTGTGGTGGTGACTGGCCAGTCCGTGCGGAAGCTAAGCATGGGTGCTGGGTTGGACATCATAGGTCAATCGGGGAACCTGCGTTGTGGTCCGACGAATTTACAGGTTGTCAGGTATGCGATGCCGTCCAGCAGGGCTTCCATGTCATTGGTGGTGTACATGTTTGCCAGCCAATGTAGCGGATGGTGGCTGTCAAGGTGTTGTTCGTAAGTTGTCCCTTGGAGGACCATGATGGGGCATGCTGGGTGACATTCGATGTAGCTGTTCTCGATGATCCGTCGTGTGGAGGCACAGTGGTCCCATTTCAGTGCGGGTGCGATGTTGGCCACATACGCCATGCCCCCATAGGCAGAGCAGGCCCTGTCGTGTGCGTCCAGAGGGAGGAGTAGTGGTAGCAGGTCCGCCTTTAGACATGCCGGGTTGGAGAGGCACATCTCCACGGGTTGCTGGTAGGGACACCTCCGACAGTAGAAGACGGGCATGACGCAGCTGAACAATGTGATGCGGTAAGTCAGTCGGTAACTTACGTTCAGCAGGGACAGGAGATCGCATCCCAATATATGTATCAGGTTGGTTTTGTACAGCTTGACCTGTCCGGCGTAGTTGGGTAGGTGTGTTGCGGTTGCCATTTTGCAGCGGTGCGTTGTGGTGGCGTGCTCCGGCTGTGTGTGCAGTCTGCAATGTGCACGCTCCGAGGTTGCTGTGAGCTCTGTGTAGTCGTAGGGAGACAGGACTTGTGTTCTGTTGGCTTGTGCGGAGGACACGGGCCCTCATCCCACATGCTTCTCAGACAGTTCAAGGTCAGTGATGTGTGACTCCTTCCAATTAACTTGCATGTGGCCGACATGGGGGAGTGTTTTCTTTTTCTTTCCCGTCCGTTGTGTTCTTCTGTGATATGCGCTATCTGCCCTGTGGTCGGTCTCCTCGGCATGCCTGTGTTGGTCTTTTCTTGGACAATGGCTGTATTCACCGGCTTCTTTCGTAGGGCTGTGGTTTCGGAGTTGGAATGGAAGGTCATTCAGTGCTGTCTGCTCTCCCTTGTGTGGGCGGCAGGCTGCCTTTCCGCTCTGCGTTGGGCCTTGTGTGTGAATGTTATTCTTGGGCCACCTGTTGTCGGTCCCCGGGCTCTTTGGTGTTCCGTTTTATATGTCTTGTTCATATGTGCAGGGTGGTATGGGTGTTTCAGTGTGGTACTGGCGTTCCTCTTCCCGAAGGGGCCCTGCTTCTCCTAGTTGGTGTTGCCGCCGCTGTGTGCTACGCCATGTTTGTTACACTGGGGTGTGTCCTGCTGTTGCGTGACTTCACTGACATGTGTGCGTCGGTTGTGTGGCGTTGGGTGTTGTCCGTGAATTGGGCGTTGGGGACATGTCTGTGGCAGGCCTGTCACGTGTCATGTGCGTTCGGGGTGGGGCTGATGTGTGTGCTGCTTGGTTGTGTCCCTGTGTCTGTGTGGGACGCATGCATGGCGCTGCGGTTGGCCTCTGCGTTGTTGCGCATGTGTGGCGGCGTCATCGCCGCTTTGGGGCCGTGACGGGGTCGTTGGTTCCTAGTCCCAGGTGGTGTGTACACATGTGTTACGAGATGTTACGATTTGGCCTGTGTGTCATATGTGGATGCAATGGTGGATGTGTAGTGTACACGCGGGGGTGGGGGGTTGTCCGCTTTTTCCGCCCTTGCACTGTGTGCGCTGTTTGCGTGCACTTGTTGCGTGTGTGCCTACCTGCGTCTCCGCGGTACGTTGCGTCCTTGGTGGTTCATCAGCAAGAGCATGGGGAGGGCCTGCAGTGCTGGATTTATGCTCGGGGGAGCCGCTTCTTCGGTGTCCGTGCTCGGCGTCCGTGTTACCGCTTCGGTTTGTCGTACGGTGTCTCTTAGCCGTGGGAGCTGTTTGTTTGCGGCATCGTAATTTGTACGCCAGGCGGGACGTGATTTCGTCGGACGGTGTGTGTCAATTGTGCTGCGCCGCTACGTGTACAGACGCACTTTGATGGCGGACGGTGTCGCTGGCTTGCCGGCGGTGTTTGGCCGACTTTTCGCATCGTAATAGGGCGGGCGTGTGGACTGCTGCGTGCCGGCGGTAACTGGTGGTTTTTGCATCCGCCAGCACGGCGGTTGTGCTTCCGCCCGCCATCGTAATGACCCCCATAATTACCAATAGAACATTTATTAACAATAAATTAATAATAAATACCAATAAATAATAATTAATAAATATTAATTACTAAATAATAAATATTGAACAATAAAATATTTTTAATAACAAAAAACATATAAATTATTAAAACTTAATTACCAATTAACTTATTGAACAATTAAATGCTTTTTTATACCCAAAAATAATAATTAAACATTAATTATCAATTAATAATTACTTCTTAATATATTAATTAAATGTATCAATAAATAATATTTAATCATATTTAATTACCAATTGATGATAAAACAACAAAATATTAATTTTTAGAACCAAACAATTCTAATTAAAAAAATTACCAATTAATAATTAATGTCCAATAAATTAATTATCAATACCCAAAAATAAATGTAATAATTACTTAATTAGATTTCAATTACTTCCAAAAGTATTCCCTATAAATGCACAACACACTCCAATAATAAAATAATACACTTAACATAATGATCAATTAATCAATTAATAAAAATTAAAAACCAATTAATAAAAATTAATTACCAATTATTAATTAATTAACAATAATATAATTATCAATACCAATTAATTAAAATAAATTATAACGTAATTACAATTAAATTACATAATGATCAATTAATCAATTAATAAAAATTAATAACTAATTAATAAAAATTAATTACCAATTATTAATTAATTAACAATAATATAGTTATCAATACTAATTAATTAAAATAAATTATAACTTAATTACAATTAAATTACATAATGAGCAATTAATCAATTAATAAAAATTAATAACTAATTAATAAAAATTAATTACCAATTATTAATTAATTAACAATAATATAATTATCAATACCAATTAATTAAAATAAATTATAACTTAATTACAATTAAATTACTTCCCACCCTATTCCCTATAAACCCACAACCCGCTACAGAACTTAAACGCAAAAATAATTAAAATTAATTTATAATTCCTAAAAATTAATAATTAATTTAGTATAATTAAATTACTTCCCACCCTATTCCCCTATAAACCCACAACCCGCTACGGTACAAAAAAAAAACCAATAACTTAAAAAAAACATTATTAACATATAAAAATTGTATACATATATTTTTAGACAAGTAGAACACTTTACAAAAACACATATAACACATACATATTAAAAACATAACAAAATACATAACAATAATACAAATATCGATATTAGTAACATCGATATTAGTAACATCGATATATTTGATTTCGATATTACTAACTTCGATATTACTTACATCGATATAAAAAAATTCGATATTACTTACCTTAGGGTCGATATTCTGTCCATCGATATTCTTAACATCGATATTCTGTCCCTTCGATATTGTGACTTCGATATTAGTGTATGTCGATATTTTATTTTCGATATTTTGACTGCTCACCGTCTGGCCCACCGGGAAAACACCTGGTGCCCACTACGGCTAGTCCGGCCATGAGAATAGAGGTCAGAAATGAGCAGAAAGAGGCTGAATTAAGATCAGAAATGAGCAGAAAGAAACAAAAGAAAGGTGAAAAACAAGTAGAAAGAGGCAAAATAAAGTTAAGAAATTAGCTGAAAGAGGCAAAATAGTGGTCAGAAACCAGCAGCAAGAGGCAAAATAGAGGTGAGCAATAAGCAGAAAGAGGCAAAATAAAGGTCAGCAACAAGCAGAAAGAGGCAAAATAAAGGTCAGCAATGAGCAGAAAGAGGCAGAATAAAGGGCAAAAGGGAGCAGAAAGAGGCATAACAAAAATCAGAAACAAGCAGAAAGTGGCAAAGTAGACGGCAGAAACGAGCAGCAAGAGGCAAAATAAAGGTGAGAATTGAGCAGAAAGAGGCAAAATAAAGGTCAGATACAAGCAGAAAGAGGCAAAATAAAGGTGAGAAACGAGCAAAAAGAGGCAAAATAGAGGTCAGAAACCAGCAACAAGAGGCAAAATAAAGGTGAGAAACGAGCCGGATGAGGCAAAATAAAGGTCAGCAACGAGCAGAAAGAGGCAAAATAAAGGTCAACAATGAGCAGAAAGAGGCAAAACAGAGGGCAGAAAATGAGCAGTAAAGGCAAAATAGAGTGGAAGAGAGCAAAACAGGGAGCACTCAGACACTCACACACCTACTCACAGACCCACACAGACACTCTCACATCGACTCACAGACCCACTCAGAGACTCACTCACAGATTTACTGAGACACTCATGCACTTACTCACATACTCACTGTCACTGTCAAATGTTAGTGGTTACATTTAGGAAATAAAATTTTAAAAAAACCTTAGAAATTCGATTAAAAAACCAAAGGTTATAGGGACGTTATAGATAGGAAACAACATTAAAAAAAAGCTTAAAATTCACTGACCCACTCAGAGACTCACTCACAGATTTACTGAGACACTCATGCACTTACTCACATACTCACTGTCACTGTCAAATGTTACTGGTTACATTTAGGAAATACATTTTTTTTAAAACCTTAGAAATTCAATTAAAACTACAAGCTCAATACTATAAAACCTTCTTTTCATTATATTACACCCCAAATAAAATAGCTAAATGGGGGACTGGAAAAGGAACGTCATGTCCTAGGTGTAAATTATTTGAAGCTGATAGTGTACACATTTTTGCCACATGTGAAGTTTTAATGAAGTTGATTGATGATATATCGTTTTTTTTGTCAGAGATCTTCGAAGCTAGAATTGCAATTTCAGTTGATGAAATAATGTTAGGCATAGGTCATATAAAATGCCCAAAATATATGCAAGGGCTGATCTTTGTGGCAATGGCGGTCCTAAGGATGTGTGTCGCTTCAGCTTGGCTGGATCCAAATCCACCGGTATTCTATCAATGGAGATCGAAATTGCTGGCGACATGCAGTCTAGAGGTAGCCATATACAAAAGGAAGGGAAGGAATAAACGTAAACAAGGGTTAGCTATATGGAATTCGCTTATTCAATGGATGCAAAGACAGGCTGAGAGTGGATAAGCTGAATGTAGATACACTACGTGGAAGGATGGTAGAGGGGCAAGGACTAGTAGCAGCTTGTGGGAATCGATTGTGATAAATTGTTTAGTAACAAAAGAATCGAGATTTGTTTCATGACAATAATGAAATGTGTAACAAAAAGAAAGTTCCTATATATTTTTTTGTGTGTATTTATCTGAGAAAGGGAGGGGGAGGGAGGTGAAGCGGGAGGTATGTATTTGTTTAAAAAGCAATAAAGATTATTTAAAAAGAAATTCAATTAAAAAACCAAAGGTTACAAGAACATTATAGTTAGGTTCAGATTTCATTCGTACAAAACCAGTGTAATTCTGGAGTTATAGTTAACATAATTTACGCCCCTGCAATGCACTGCTTATGACCTCACATATTACATCACTCATTACATGGTCAGTGACATCACTGATGACATCTCAAATGACTGATTAAATTTATATATTTAGGGACGTGCACCCTCTGTGGATCCACCTGCGGTGCATTCACAAACTCACACACCAAAGCAAAGCCCTGATTGGCTGCCTGCAACTTCACAGAAAAGTTGTGGCTGCCATTTAAATCTCAGCAAATATCTTGCATAGTAATTGAAAGGGTCAGGTCAGAGCTTTCCTGGCCCCTTGTATATGTTATGAATGAGGTGAATGCATATTTAATGGGAGGTAAAATGCCCAAAACTCATGAGATCTTGCGGTGAAGTTACATGGGGGGTCGCACTAAGGGGCCGATTCCGATCTCGGTCGGAGGCGCACCCAATACCATTCGGTCGGGAAAAAAGCCATGCGAAAGCCTGTTTCCCGACCGATCCGTACAGCACACCGAACGAGCAAGTACGATGCGCACAACAGCAAAGAATCCGGCCGAGCCGTACTCACCCAAACCAGGTCCTGTTCTCCGACTGAGGCGAATCCGGAAACGCAGAATTTAGTCGCACGGAAGGAAAAATGCAGCCCCGTCCGGACGGACAAGTACGATGCGCTTTCCGTACGCGCCGAACCCGTCGCTACGCACGGCACGTCAAAGCATCCGGGAGAGGCGCACATAAGCTCCGATTCGCGCCACAACACGATCCACGGCTCCGAGACGAACACGGCAGCGACGAGGACGACGCGAAGCGACGAGGACGAGGCGAAGCGACGAGGACGAGGCGAAGCGACGAGGACGACGCGAAGCAACGAGAAGGACAAACGACACGAACCAACCATGAATCCCTTCGTCCCGATCATACCAATATTCTACATTTACTACCGGAACAGGCACGGACGCGTACGGCGCAGAAGGTAAGCCAGACACCAACCACAAAACACATACAACACGTACACGACACATCACACACACACACAGGGATGCAGAATATACTTACACCAGCAACAGCAGCACCATAGGGGCGGGATGCCCATCACCAATGCCACATATGCACACAGGGGCCTGAATGCGCACCACCACCCCTACCCAGGGGGGCAGGATGCCTACCACCACTACCACCCTTACCCAGGGGGCTGGATGCCTACCACTAGTACCACCCTCACCCAGGGGTGCAGGATGCCTACCACTACTACCACCCTCACCCAGGGTGGGCTGGATGCCTACCACTACTACCACCCTCACCCAGGGGGGCAGGATGCCTACCACTACTACCACCCTTAGCCAGGGGGGCAGGATGCCTACCACTACTACCACCCTCACCCAGGGTGGGCTGGATGCCTACCACTAGTACCACCCTCACCCAGGGGGGCTGGATGCCTACCACTACAACCACCCTTAGCCAGGGGGCAGGATGCCTACCACTAGTACCACCCTTAGCCAGGGGGGCAGGATGCCCACCACTACTACCACCCTCACCCAGGGGGGCAGGATGCCTACCACTACTACCACCCTTAGCCAGGGGGCAGGATGCTTACCACTACTACCACCCTCACCCAGGGGGGCAGGATGCCCACCACTACTACCACCCTCACCCAGGGGGGCAGGATGCCTACCACTAGTACCACCCTCACCCAGGGGGGCAGGATGCCTACCACTACTACCACCCTCACCCAGGGGGCAGGATGCCCACCACTACTACCACCCTCACCCAGGGGGCAGGATGCCTACCACTACTACCACCCTTAGCCAGGGGGCAGGATGCTTACCACTACTACCACCCTCACCCAGGGGGCAGGATGCCCACTACTACTACCACCCTCACCCAGGGGGCAGGATGCCCACCACTACTACCACCCTCACCCAGGGGGCAGGATGCCTACCACTACTACCACCCTTAGCCAGGGGGCAGGATGCTTACCACTACTACCACCCTTAGCCAGGGGGCAGGATGCTAACCACTACTACCACCCTCACCCAGGGGGGCAGGATGCCCACCACTACTACCACCCTCACCCAGGGGGCAGGATGCCCACCACTACTACCACCCTCACCCAGGGGGCAGGATGCCTACCACTACTACCACCCTTAGCCAGGGGGCAGGATGCTTACCACCACTACCACCCTCAGCCAGGGGGGGCAGGATGCCCACCAATACTACCACCCTCACCCAGGGGGGCAGGATGCCTACCACTAGTACCACCCTCACCCAGGGGGGCAGGATGCCTACCACTACTACCACCCTCACCCAGGGGGCAGGATGCCCACCACTACTACCACCCTCACCCAGGGGGGCAGGATGCCTACCACTACTACCACCCCTTAGCCAGGGGGCAGGATGCTTACCACTACTACCACCCTCACCCAGGGGGGCAGGATGCCCACCACTACTACCACCCTCACCCAGGGGGCAGGATGCCCACCACTACTACCACCCTCACCCAGGGGGCAGGATGCCTACCACTAGTACCACCCTCACCCAGGGGGGCAGGATGCCTACCACTACTACCACCCTCACCCAGGGGGCAGGATGCCCACCACTACTACCACCCTCACCCAGGGGGGCAGGATGCCTACCACTACTACCACCCTTAGCCAGGGGGCAGGATGCTTACCACTACTACCACCCTCACCCAGGGGGCAGGATGCCCACCACTACTACCACCCTCACCCAGGGGGCAGGATGCCCACCACTACTACCACCCTCACCCAGGGGGGCAGGATGCCTACCACTACTACCACCCTTAGCCAGGGGGCAGGATGCTTACCACTACTACCACCCTCACCCAGGGGGGCAGGATGCCTACCACTAGTACCACCCTCACCCAGGGGGGCAGGATGCCTACCACCACTACCACCCTTAGCCAGGGGGGCAGGATGCCTACCACTACTACCACCCTCACCCAGGGGGCAGGATGCTTACCACTACTACCACCCTCACCCAGGGGGCAGGATGCCCACCACTACTACCACCCTCACCCAGGGGGCAGGATGCCTACCACCACTACCACCCCCACCCATAGGATGGACAATGCATGACACAACCAGCACACCACAACCTAGGGAATGCAAGAAGAAGACATCCCCCAACACCATGACAAGCGTGTGTAGACTGTGTCAAATGCCTACAACACCGAACATGACTTCTAACATACAATGTGACCCCCTAGCACATGTGCCAGACAAATATGTGTGTGGCACACACAACGCAAGCAGGCCATGACCATTGTGGCAATGGGGTCCAAACCCCCATCATCACAGTGACCAAAAGGCAAGTGTGGGGTCCATAGCTGCAGCACATTTTGAACATTGTGGCAATGGGGTCCAAACCCCCATCATCACAGTGACCAAAAGGCAAGTGTGGGGTCCATAGCTGCAGCACATCTTGAACATTGTGGCAATGGGGTCCAAACCCCCATCATCACAGTGACCAAAAGGCAAGTGTGGGGTCCATAGCTGCAGCACATTTTGAACATTGTGGCAATGGGGTCCAAACCCCCATCATCACAGTGACCAAAAGGCAAGTGTTGACAAAGTAAGAGGTGCAACTGCCAAACTGCATGGATGATTCCTGGTCACAGAACAACAAACACATCAGTGGCAAAGTAGTGTATGTGTCCCATTGCGATACAAAAGGGGATGATGGACGGAACGTTTGAGCCAATCAAACACTCACCCCCAGTCAACTGATCTGGGTTTAATCCATCATCATTCTTTAGCTCACTCCACCACCCCAGTTCAGACATGGCCATATGCAAATCAGTCTGACCCTGTGCCTCATGGGAACAGTCCAGCCCGAACTGCCAAGCCATGTCTTCCCTGGACCGGAAACAAGCATCCTAGGACCGGTTTCTGGCATTCCAGCCGTCATCAGCCAGGCTTGCTTGAATCCAGTGGCAAAGTGAGCAAGGGACCCACGTCTGGGCATACCCCGCCAACTTAGGGCGAACAAAGCGATACAAAAGGGGATGATGGACGGAACGTTTGAGCCAATCAAACACTCACCCCCAGTCAACTGATCTGGGTTTAATCCATCATCATTCTTTAGCTCACTCCACCACCCCAGTTCAGACATGGCCATATGCAAATCAGTCTGACCCTGTGCCTCATGGGAACAGTCCAGCCCGAACTGCCAAGCCATGTCTTCCCTGGACCGGAAACAAGCATCCTAGGACCGGTTTCTGGCATTCCAGCCGTCATCAGCCAGGCTTGCTTGAATCCAGTGGCAAAGTGAGCAAGGGACCCACGCCTGGGCATACCCCGCCAACTTAGGGCGAACAAAGCGATACAAAAGGGGATGATGGACGGAACGTTTGAGCCAATCAAACACTCACCCCCAGTCAACTGATCTGGGTTTAATCCATCATCATTCTTTAGCTCACTCCACCACTCCAGTTCAGACATGGCCATATGCAAATCAGTCTGACCCTGTGTCTCATGGGAACAGTCCAGCCCGAACTGCCAAGCCATGTCTTCCCTGGACCGGAAACAAGCATCCTAGGACCGGTTTCTGGCATTCCAGCCGTCATCAGCCAGGCTTGCTTGAATCCAGTGGCAAAGTGAGCAAGGGACCCACGTCTGGGCATACCCCCGCCAACTTAGGCGAACAAAGCGATACAAAAGGGGATGATGGACGGAACGTTTGAGCCAATCAAACACTCACCCCCAGTCAACTGATCTGGGTTTAATCCATCATCATTCTTTAGCTCACTCCACCACTCCCAGTTCAGACATGGCCATATGCAATCAGTCTGACCCTGTGCTTCATGGGAACAGTCCAGCTCGAACTGCCAAGCCATGTCTTCCTGGACCGGAAACAAGCATCCTAGGACCGGTTTCTGGCATTCCAGCCGTCATCAGCCAGGCTTGCTTGAATCCAGTGGCAAAGTGAGCAAGGGACCCACGTCTGGGAAGGGTATGCCCAGACGTGGGTCCCGTGCTCACTACGCCACTGGAGTCAAGCTATCCTGGCTGATGAAGGCTGATAGGCTGAAACCGGCCCTAGGATGCTTGATTCCGGTCCAGGAAAGACATGGCTTGGCAGTTCGGTCTAGACTGTTCCCATGAGGCACAGGGTCAAGACTGATTTGCATATGCCTATGTCTGAACTGGGGTGGCGTGGTGAAGCAAAATAACGATGGATTAAACCCAGATCTGTGACTGGGGGTGAGTGTTTGCCAATGTGCAGCATTCCGTCCATCATCTTGTGTGTTTTGCATTTCACCCTAAGTGGGAAGGGTATGCCCAGACGTGGGTCCCGTGCTCACTACGCCACTGGAGTCAAGCTATCCTGGCTGATGAAGGCTGATAGCCTGAAACCGGTCCTAGGATGCTTGATTCCGGTCCAGGAAAGACATGGCTTGGCAGTTCGGTCTAGACTGTTCCCATGAGGCACAGGGTCAAGACTGATTTGCATATGCCTATGTCTGAACTGGGGTGGCGTGGTGAAGCAAAATAACGATGGATTAAACCCAGATCTGTGACTGGGGGTGAGTGTTTGCCAATGTGCAGCATTCCGTCCATCATCTTGTGTGTTTTGCATTTCACCCTAAGTGGGAAGGGTATGCCCAGACGTGGGTCCCGTGCTCACTACGCCACTGGAGTCAAGCTATCCTGGCTGATGAAGGCTGATAGCCTGAAACCGGTCCTAGGATGCTTGATTCCGGTCCAGGAAAGACATGGCTTGGCAGTTCGGTCTGGACTGTTCCCATGAGGCACAGGGTCAAGACTGATTTGCATATGCCTATGTCTGAACTGGGGTGGCGTGGTGAAGCAAAATAACGATGGATTAAACCCAGATCTGTGACTGGGGGTGAGTGTTTGCCAATGTGCAGCATTCCGTCCATCATCTTGTGTGTTTTGCATTTCACCCTAAGTGGGAAGGGTATGCCCAGACGTGGGTCCCGTGCTCACTACGCCACTGGAGTCAAGCTATCCTGGCTGATGAAGGCTGATAGCCTGAAACCGGTCCTAGGATGCTTGATTCCGGTCCAGGAAAGACATGGCTTGGCAGTTCGGTCTAGACTGTTCCCATGAGGCACAGGGTCAAGACCTATTTGCATATGCCTATGTCTGAACTGGGGTGGCGTGGTGAAGCAAAATAACGATGGATTAAACCCAGATCTGTGACTGGGGGTGAGTGTTTGCCAATGTGCAGCATTCCGTCCATCATCTTGTGTGTTTTGCATTTCACCCTAAGTGGGAAGGGTATGCCCAGACGTGGGTCCCGTGCTCACTACGCCACTGGAGTCAAGCTATCCTGGCTGATGAAGGCTGATAGCCTGAAACCGGTCCTAGGATGCTTGATTCCGGTCCAGGAAAGACATGGCTTGGCAGTTCGGTCTAGACTGTTCCCATGAGGCACAGGGTCAAGACTGATTTGCATATGCCTATGTCTGAACTGGGGTGGCGTGGTGAAGCAAAATAACGATGGATTAAACCCAGATCTGTGACTGGGGGTGAGTGTTTGCCAATGTGCAGCATTCCGTCCATCATCTTGTGTGTTTTGCATTTCACCCTAAGTGGGAAGGGTATGCCCAGACGTGGGTCCCGTGCTCACTACGCCACTGGAGTCAAGCTATCCTGGCTGATGAAGGCTGATAGCCTGAAACCGGTCCTAGGATGCTTGATTCCGGTCCAGGAAAGACATGGCTTGGCAGTTCGGTCTGGACTGTTCCCATGAGGCACAGGGTCAAGACTGATTTGCATATGCCTATGTCTGAACTGGGGTGGCGTGGTGAAGCAAAATAACGATGGATTAAACCCAGATCTGTGACTGGGGGTGAGTGTTTGCCAATGTGCAGCATTCCGTCCATCATCTTGTGTGTTTTGCATTTCACCCTAAGTGGGAAGGGTATGCCCAGACGTGGGTCCCGTGCTCACTACGCCACTGGAGTCAAGCTATCCTGGCTGATGAAGGCTGATAGCCTGAAACCGGTCCTAGGATGCTTGATTCCGGTCCAGGAAAGACATGGCTTGGCAGTTCGGTCTGGACTGTTCCCATGAGGCACAGGGTCAAGACTGATTTGCATATGCCTATGTCTGAACTGGGGTGGCGTGGTGAAGCAAAATAACGATGGATTAAACCCAGATCTGTGACTGGGGGTGAGTGTTTGCCAATGTGCAGCATTCCGTCCATCATCTTGTGTGTTTTGCATTTCACCCTAAGTGGGAAGGGTATGCCCAGACGTGGGTCCCGTGCTCACTACGCCACTGGAGTCAAGCTATCCTGGCTGATGAAGGCTGATAGCCTGAAACCGGTCCTAGGATGCTTGATTCCGGTCCAGGAAAGACATGGCTTGGCAGTTCGGTCTGGACTGTTCCCATGAGGCACAGGGTCAAGACTGATTTGCATATGCCTATGTCTGAACTGGGGTGGCGTGGTGAAGCAAAATAACGATGGATTAAACCCAGATCTGTGACTGGGGGTGAGTGTTTGCCAATGTGCAGCATTCCGTCCATCATCTTGTGTGTTTTGCATTTCACCCTAAGTGGGAAGGGTATGCCCAGACGTGGGTCCCGTGCTCACTACGCCACTGGAGTCAAGCTATCCTGGCTGATGAAGGCTGATAGCCTGAAACCGGTCCTAGGATGCTTGATTCCGGTCCAGGAAAGACATGGCTTGGCAGTTCGGTCTGGACTGTTCCCATGAGGCACAGGGTCAAGACTGATTTGCATATGCCTATGTCTGAACTGGGGTGGCGTGGTGAAGCAAAATAACGATGGATTAAACCCAGATCTGTGACTGGGGGTGAGTGTTTGCCAATGTGCAGCATTCCGTCCATCATCTTGTGTGTTTTGCATTTCACCCTAAGTGGGAAGGGTATGCCCAGACGTGGGTCCCGTGCTCACTACGCCACTGGAGTCAAGCTATCCTGGCTGATGAAGGCTGATAGCCTGAAACCGGTCCTAGGATGCTTGATTCCGGTCCAGGAAAGACATGGCTTGGCAGTTCGGTCTGGACTGTTCCCATGAGGCACAGGGTCAAGACTGATTTGCATATGCCTATGTCTGAACTGGGGTGGCGTGGTGAAGCAAAATAACGATGGATTAAACCCAGATCTGTGACTGGGGGTGAGTGTTTGCCAATGTGCAGCATTCCGTCCATCATCTTGTGTGTTTTGCATTTCACCCTAAGTGGGAAGGGTATGCCCAGACGTGGGTCCCGTGCTCACTACGCCACTGGAGTCAAGCTATCCTGGCTGATGAAGGCTGATAGCCTGAAACCGGTCCTAGGATGCTTGATTCCGGTCCAGGAAAGACATGGCTTGGCAGTTCGGTCTAGACTGTTCCCATGAGGCACAGGGTCAAGACTGATTTGCATATGCCTATGTCTGAACTGGGGTGGCGTGGTGAAGCAAAATAACGATGGATTAAACCCAGATCTGTGACTGGGGGTGAGTGTTTGCCAATGTGCAGCATTCCGTCCATCATCTTGTGTGTTTTGCATTTCACCCTAAGTGGGAAGGGTATGCCCAGACGTGGGTCCCGTGCTCACTACGCCACTGGAGTCAAGCTATCCTGGCTGATGAAGGCTGATAGCCTGAAACCGGTCCTAGGATGCTTGATTCCGGTCCAGGAAAGACATGGCTTGGCAGTTCGGTCTAGACTGTTCCCATGAGGCACAGGGTCAAGACTGATTTGCATATGCCTATGTCTGAACTGGGGTGGCGTGGTGAAGCAAAATAACGATGGATTAAACCCAGATCTGTGACTGGGGGTGAGTGTTTGCCAATGTGCAGCATTCCGTCCATCATCTTGTGTGTTTTGCATTTCACCCTAAGTGGGAAGGGTATGCCCAGACGTGGGTCCCGTGCTCACTACGCCACTGGAGTCAAGCTATCCTGGCTGATGAAGGCTGATAGCCTGAAACCGGTCCTAGGATGCTTGATTCCGGTCCAGGAAAGACATGGCTTGGCAGTTCGGTCTAGACTGTTCCCATGAGGCACAGGGTCAAGACTGATTTGCATATGCCTATGTCTGAACTGGGGTGGCGTGGTGAAGCAAAATAACGATGGATTAAACCCAGATCTGTGACTGGGGGTGAGTGTTTGCCAATGTGCAGCATTCCGTCCATCATCTTGTGTGTTTTGCATTTCACCCTAAGTGGGAAGGGTATGCCCAGACGTGGGTCCCGTGCTCACTACGCCACTGGAGTCAAGCTATCCTGGCTGATGAAGGCTGATAGCCTGAAACCGGCCCTAGGATGCTTGATTCCGGTCCAGGAAAGACATGGCTTGGCAGTTCGGTCTAGACTGTTCCCATGAGGCACAGGGTCAAGACTGATTTGCATATGCCTATGTCTGAACTGGGGTGGCGTGGTGAAGCAAAATAACGATGGATTAAACCCAGATCTGTGACTGGGGGTGAGTGTTTGCCAATGTGCAGCATTCCGTCCATCATCTTGTGTGTTTTGCATTTCACCCTAAGTGGGAAGGGTATGCCCAGACGTGGGTCCCGTGCTCACTACGCCACTGGAGTCAAGCTATCCTGGCTGATGAAGGCTGATAGCCTGAAACCGGTCCTAGGATGCTTGATTCCGGTCCAGGAAAGACATGGCTTGGCAGTTCGGTCTAGACTGTTCCCATGAGGCACAGGGTCAAGACTGATTTGCATATGCCTATGTCTGAACTGGGGTGGCGTGGTGAAGCAAAATAACGATGGATTAAACCCAGATCTGTGACTGGGGGTGAGTGTTTGCCAATGTGCAGCATTCCGTCCATCATCTTGTGTGTTTTGCATTTCACCCTAAGTGGGAAGGGTATGCCCAGATGTGGGTCCCGTGCTCACTACGCCACTGGAGTCAAGCTATCCTGGCTGATGAAGGCTGATAGCCTGAAACCGGTCCTAGGATGCTTGATTCCGGTCCAGGAAAGACATGGCTTGGCAGTTCGGTCTAGACTGTTCCCATGAGGCACAGGGTCAAGACTGATTTGCATATGCCTATGTCTGAACTGGGGTGGCGTGGTGAAGCAAAATAACGATGGATTAAACCCAGATCTGTGACTGGGGGTGAGTGTTTGCCAATGTGCAGCATTCCGTCCATCATCTTGTGTGTTTTGTGTCCCATTGCAACATAAATTGGGGGAGCCAAATCCTGCAGTGCAAATAAGACATAACTTTGGCCATGTGCAGACAAACAACACCCATGGGGGCTGACACCGTCAACAATCATCAATGACACAATGACAGAAGTGACCATCCGAATGCAGACCCACATATTTGCACCAATGGGCACACACATGCAGATACCCCGTGGAGACTGCAGATGTGAGGCGAACAGATACCATACCATGGCAGCAATGGGACACACAATCAACAATTAGCAACAAATGAGGGCTCCCGTCCCATAAGCCTGGTCATGGAAGTGCCAACGGAATCATCAGCACAGATCCAACACACTTGTATAGCAATGTTGCACTGACAACACAGATGAGTCCTTCCCCATTGATGCCCAAACATGCATGTTCACTGGAGATGGCCACACGGTCAGGAAGTAGACGAATAGAACAATGGCAGGCACAACAGATGTGCAGGGGTGGAAGCCACAGATGTGAAGTTGCCAATCTAAGTAGGAAATCTCATTGCCAAATACTGAACACATGACACCCTCAGATGCTGCTATGGATGACATGGATACACCACAGAATAGGACACATAACCCCTGGACCACATGGGTTCCTGCACAGTAACACTTCATTATCATGAGACCAAATATCACCATCACTGCAGCAAGGGCATTGTTAGCATCATCAACATCATGTACATCAGAAGCAAAAGCACTAGAGAACAGAAAGTTGCTTTATTCAGCATATGTGGCATTAAAAGTAGAAGTCCGGTAGAACATAAACAAAGGCCAATGGCCAGTCCATCAACAAAGTCACAAGTGGGTGACAGTGGCAGATGCCACCCTACACATGCCTGCACAAAACCAGGGACAATCCACTAGGAGGGGCAACCGGGGGCAGGCCAGGCACCGCAGGGACAGGATCAGGGCTCACCAGGAGGAAGCAGGGAAGGGGTGGTGGGTGCTGGAGAGCCACTGACAACTGCAGTGGAGGTGTCTGACATGGTGTGTGCCGGCACAACTGGGGGGCATGGCTCAGATGTTGTGGGTGCCGGCACGACTGCAGTGGACCCTGCAGATGGAGTGGACAGGTCCGCCACTGCAGTGCCCAAGTCAGACAGGGTGGTAGTGGACTCCACTGCAGTGCCTACCACCAGGGGAGGAGAATGGGGAACAGGCAAGGTGGGCTGGACAGAGGGGAGGACACCCTCACCACATCAGTGGCACAGACAAGCGCAGCGGGGGGTGTGGTGCCGGGAGAGCAAGTGGCAGGGGGAGAAGGCCGGAGCCTCTTGGGGATGGTATATCTGTGGGTGGGGGAACCTGGGGCAGGGTGTGGCGGGGGCACCTGTGGAGTGGGGGCCTGAGGGATGGAGGAAGGTGACCTGGTGCTTGAGCTGCAGGGCGGCGGCGGGGTCTTGCTCTTACCACTCCGGGGGACTTGCGGGTGGGGGCCTCAGTCTGTCTGCGCCTGGGGGAGGGTGTCCGGGGGCGAGGGGCACTCTGCTCCGTGTGGGGGCTTCCTCTTCCCCCTGGATGCTGGGGCAGCTGGATCGGAGGGGAAGAGGCCGAGGTCACTGAGGAAGAGGCGCTGGGTCTTTGGGGTTGCAGGTGAGGCAAGGGAGGGTGCTTTGGAGGAGAGGCAACTGAGGACTGTGCAGTGCCCGTGGATGCGTGTGTGTGTACCAGGGCCCCATCCCCTGTGAGTCTGGTTTCAGTCCCCTGACTGTGCGTGCGTGTGCGTTTAGTTTGTGGCGTGTGTGTCTGTGTGCTGGATGTGTGTGTGCTGGTGTGTGCCTGTGCCGGTGTGTGTGTGCTTGGGACGGGCAAGGTGCTGGGGAGTGTGGATGGAGCAGAGGCAGGAGGGGTGAGGGACTGTCTGAGGAGGGACACTGCTGCCGTCAGGGAGGAGTCCATGGACCTGTTGCCCCTCTGTAGGTCAGACATGCCCGATGAGATGCCCTCCATGAACGACACCAGCTGAGTCAACAGTGCGGTGTGCGCATGGAGGACACTCAGCATGGCTGTCTGCCCTACATGGAGCTGGCGAAGGAGGTACACAGACTCCTCACTCAGGGCAGCAGGGGACACAGGGGCAGGGGGTGCGGTGCCTGGGCCAAAGGAGACATGCTCCCGAACATGGGAGCCTCCACGGACCTTGGGAATGGGAGCCGATGGGAGGGCGGTGGTGGTGCTGGTGGTGGCGGGGACAGCAACACTAGCTGGGGTGTGGTGGCTGCTGACACCCGCCTCCACAAGGGAGTCATCCTCCGAGTTGCTCTGGTCCTCAGCTGAGGTGGATGGTGCTGAGGATTCCTCGGAGTGGCTCCCCTCGCCCTCCGTGCCACAGGGTCCCTCCGAGCACTCCTCGGCTGCTGACCCAGTCTGGCTCTCTGGCTCCTCCTGGTCCGTGGAGCTGTCCCCTTCCGTGGCCGTGGATGTATCTGCAAACAATGGGGAAACAGACAGACATCAGTCACCTGCACCAAACGCACACACCACTGTGAGCACAGCACATCACAGAGCAAGCCCTGGCATCATTAGGTGTACATTGCTAAAAGTGCCCTAACTGAACAGGAGAAGCCAATTGTCAGTCTGATGCCAAGCATGGCACTCACATCCCACATGGCCTTGCACCCATCTGTCTGGTGTCTGTTGGATTGCAACACCCCAGTGTGGACACATGCACCAAGTACACAGTAGTTGGACAGTGCAGAGGACACGGTGTGGACACATCACAGCTCTTGCCACTGAGTGAGTACAGGTTTCCGGATGAAAGGGATGCCCAGAGTCAAATAGGAAATGCATGTGATGCATACCAGCGACAGACACCATGATGCACCCATGTCCTGATAGCCAGCGCCACTATGGTGTGCATGTAGCACATGTCACTCCCCTGCAGGACCACAAATAAGTTGACACATGCCATGGCAGAGGTATGACTGCTAAGTCATACATCACTGTCTCAGTGATGTATGACTTGGCAGCCAGACAACAATACTATGCACTGTGTCACAATAGTAGGTCATGGGGAATGCAAGTCCTGGAGCTGCACAAGTGCACATGTACATCCCCCACACAACACATCATCTCAACCTCATCTGTCCAGGTCACACCTATTGGACATATGGGAGACCTGTGACACTACCCTCTGAACCTGAGCCCCTCACAATTTGCTGTGAATGGGGAACAGCTGCCTGATCATCACATTCGCATACCCCAGTCTGCACGGGCAGCTGATCAAACACCTATGTGACACACAAGTATCGTCTCCTATGGTCACATCTCCAGGGGCATGCTGAGCCCCTACCAAGAAACACCCCAGCAGTCCTGGCAACTAATCCACAGCACACTGACACAGAGGCAGACACCGGAGGGGTCAAATCACTGTGCACAATGTGTCAGCTGATACACGGGAGTGGGAGTACAGAGTGCATTGCATAGCCTGGAGTATGCATGACTGTCCTGCTCCACATGAATGAGGGATGTGCCCTGGACAGTGGATAGCTGGCTATGTATGTGTGACACACGTAATCTGCACACTCCTGGGGCACAAACATTGTTCCCACCCGCTGCATGGGCGTGTGCCACATACCCCAGGCACATGTGGTGGCTCAGCTCAGCAAGTGGACCGCATATCAAAGCAACACGCAGATCACATGTCCAAACCCAGGCGTTGTGTGAACAATGGACCCACCCATGATGCCCACAACAGAGTTAGGGAAACAGATGCTGTCCCCCACCTTTAGTGAAGCAAACTGCAAGGACACAGTCCCAAGTGACACAATTCCCTGACTGTAAGGGCCACACCTGGGTATCAGATGAGCAGTGGGCAGTGCACAATAGAGGGACATGGCTCCTGGACAACATGACTGCTGCACTGTGGCAGTTGAACCAGGCCAGAGGAGGGCACAAAGCATGTAATACAGAGTTCACAGTGCAGTCTTTGACTCACCCCTCCTTGCTGCTGTCTGGCCTTCAGCTGCCCATCCAGGTCTGGAAAGACCACCGCCAGGATCTGGAGCATGTGGGGGGTCAGGGTCCGTGATCCGCCCCTCCTGCGAGGAGGCGACAGCTTCAGCTGGACCCGTGCAATCCTCTGGGTCCAGCCCCGAAGGTCCTGCCACCTCTTCTGGCAGTTGCGGATCCGGCGCTTGTAGACCCCCACGGACCGGACAGCCCGGACGATGTCCTTCCAGATTTCCTGCTTCCGATGGGCATTAACCTGTCAGGATGACAAAGTGAAAAGGCCATTACCACACATGCAACATATCCGTGCATGACACAGTTGTATATACATGTCTCAATCACAGGGGCACATGATGTACACAGGCAGTGCAAAGCTGCCCATGGACAGTTTGCCAGACGTCACTACATGGTATCATTGCATGGGAAGTAAAACCATGTTCAAATGCACTGTCACTGCACCATACCTGTCCAGTGCAAGTCACTACACACTATGGGGGTGACAACTACTCAGTGAGCCTGCTAGCCAGTGGCGTGCAGACTCTCAGCCTTGCTAGTCACACATAATGCACATTCAGAAAGGCAGTGCACAGAACACTCACCTGCTCCCCTGGTGTCCCATACAGCTTGCTGTACTGTGGAAGTAGGCTGTCCAGCAGGGCCTGGTTCTCTTCAAGGCTGAAGGCTGGGGCTCTCTCCACAGTACGTGCCATTGCAGGGTCCAGAGGGGCAGAGACAGCAGCAGTGCAGTGGCAGATGTCGTCCTGGAGCATGTAGTGCAGGCAAGTGGGCTCTCAGGGGAACAGCCAGCAATATATATGTGCTGGAGAGGCAGATACTGTCCCTTGTGTCCAAAGTAATAGGTCCAAGTCGTTTGCATCTTCTGAATCTGGCCAATCCATGGAATAGCAGCACCAAAACACGCCCACAGCATCCTTCAAATCTTCAACTTCATGACATACATGATTTTGCAACATTGTTGTGGGTGACCAACTGATTTTCCAGCAACCGACTCGCTCGAAATTCGAAAACGCGTCCGTTGCTAGGCAAGCCCATTGTCAATGGGTGCGCACCGATCGGTCCATTGCGGTACAACGCGCACAGGGGTTCAATGCGTACCCGCACACATTGAAAGCAATGGGCCGGCCGGAGGCACCGATCAGTCCATTGCTGTTCAACGCGCACAGGGGTACAACGCGTACCCGCACACATTGAAAGCAATGGGCCGGCCGGAGGCACCGATCGGTCCATTGCAGTTCAACGCGCACAGGGGTACAACGCGTACCCGCACACATTGAAAGCAATGGGCCGGCCGGAGGCACCGATCGGTCCATTGCAGTTCAACGCGCACAGGGGTACAACGCGTACCCGCACACATTGAAAGCAATGGTCCGGCCGGAGGCACCGATCGGTCCATTGCAGTTCAACGCGCACAGGGGTACAACGCTGTACCGCGACACATTGAAAGCAATGGGCCGTCCGGAGGCACCGATCGGTCCATTGCAGTTCAACGCGCACAGGGGTACAACGCGTACCCGCACACATTGAAAGCAATGGGCCGGCCGGAGGCACCGATCGGTCCATTGCAGTTCAACGCACACAGGGGTACAACGCGTACCCACACACATTGAAAGCAATGGGCCGGCCGGAGGCACCGATCGGTCCATTGCTGTTCAACGCGCACAGGGGTACAACGCGTACCCGCACACATTGAAAGCAATGGGCCGGCCGGAGGCACCGATCGGTCCATTGCAGTTCAACGCGCACAGGGGTACAACGCGCACCCGCACACATTGAAAGCAATGGGCCGGCCGGAGGCACCGATCGGTCCATTGCAGTTCAACGCGCACAGGGGTACAACGCGTACCCGCACACATTGAAAGCAATGGGCCGGCTGGAGGCACCGATCGGTCCATTGCAGTTCAACACGCACAGGGGTACAACGCGTACCCGCACACATTGAAAGCAATGGGCCGGCCGGAGGCACCGATCGGTCCATTGCAGTTCAACGCGCACAGGGGTACAACGCGTACCCGCACACATTGAAAGCAATGGGCCGGCCGGAGTCACCGATCGGTCCATTGCTGTTCAACGCGCACAGGGGTACAACGCGTACCCGCACACATTGAAAGCAATGGGCCGGCCGGAGGCACCGATCGGTCCATTGCAGTTCAACGCGCACAGGGGTACAACGCGTACTCCGCACACATTGAAAGCAATGGGCCGGCCGGAGGCACCGATCGGTCCATTGCTGTTCAACGCGCACAGGGGTACAACGCGCACTCGCACACATTGAAAGCAATGGGCCGGCCGGAGGCACCGATCGGTCCATTGCAGTTCAACGCGCACAGGGGTACAACGCGTACCCGCACACATTGAAAGCAATGGTCCGGCCGGAGGCACCGATCGGTCCATTGCAGTTCAACGCGCACAGGGGTACAACGCGTACCCGCACACATTGAAAGCAATGGGCCGGCCGGAGGCACCGATCGGTCCATTGCTGTTCAACACATCACTGTACATGTGACTGGCATATGTCAGCATGCCTGTCTCAGATGGACATATGCCAGCCACAGATAGCTCCCAGGGAGTGAAGGGCACATCTACATCACGACAGCCTGTCCAAACTTTATCATAAGGCATGTAAGGCTGCATTTCCTATTGTGTGTATGTTGGTGTACATGTTGTCCTGTGGGTGTCACCTGTGGGCAGCCACCCCCAGGCTGTGCACGTGTTCATGGGGACAGGATCCTGGGTGTTACGTGTACGTGACCACTGTGATGTGCAACTGTTCATATCTGTGCATGTGCCATGGTCACATTTCACAGTGGTGTATGTGTATGTCATGTCACATACCCCGTGAGTCACATGTGGGACGGTATGTTTGAGCCAGGGTGTCCCAGTGGCACAATAGTGATGGTCCTCCACAGTCTTTGTGCATGTGGTGTTTACAATGTCTCTGATTTCATGTGCACAATGGGAGACAGTCTCCACATCCACGTTGTGTGTGCATGGACTCTGATGTTGTGCGTGTGTGTCACAGACGTCCATGTCTGTCCTGCCGTGGCAAGTGGGGCCACTACCTGTGGGGGTCATGGTTGTTTTGCTGTGGTGTATACATGATACTCCATGTAATGCCAGTGTCCATGTGGCATTACAGGGTCCCTGGGAATGTACCTGTCGTTGAGCTGTGGTGCCTGGGGCACATCTGTCCTCACATGTCCCTGTGGGGGTTATTGTGACACGGCAGCAGGAGATGGGAACTGTGACACGGCCTCATGATATCCAATGGGCCAACCTGGGACTAATTGATGCCACCTGTTGGACCGTGTTGACAGATGTTGGCCATGTATGTACCATACATGTCCTTCCGGTACTGCACACTTCATGTAGTTGTGCCTCATAATGATGTATGTTGGGATCTTGAGTGTGTTCAATGCCGCATATGTGGGGTGACTGACAATCTTGCTTACTTCTCCTCTGCACTGCAGGGCTCCTGCTGTCCATCGGCCATTCCCAGACCTGGCAACGATGGTGGAACGGGACAGCATCTGACGGTACCGCTTCACCAGGCAGCTGATTGAGGATTTGGCAGTGCAGTTGTCCCCACATTTGCAGCCTGGCCGGCCGTATCCTACAGCGCTGACCCCCAAGGTGAAGGTGATGGCAGCCCTACACTTCTTTGCCACTGGTACCTTCCAACATACTGTGGCGACTGCTAGTGGGATGTCACAGACCATGTTCAGCCGTGTGCTCCGCGATGTTTTGGCGGCAATGTTGCTCTTCCTGAACCGGTACATCTATTTCCCTAGACTGCGACGACTCACTGACGTGAAGAGTGACTTTTATGCGCTGGGGAGGATGCCGCATGTCATTGACTCCATTGATGGGACACATGTGGCTTTGGTACCACCACAGGCCCAGGAGCAGGCCTACAGGAACCGCAAGCACTACCACTCGGTCAATGCACTGGTGGTGTGTCTTGCAGACATGACCATCACACACGTGTGTGCCCGTTTCCCTGGTTCAGCACACGATGCCTTTGTGATGAGGAGTAGTCGCATCCCCAGGATGATGGCACAGATGCAGAACCAGCGTGCCTGGCTTGTCGGTGTGTACTGACTTTGTGCCATTGTGTGTGATCTGATCTGTAGTATTCCGCCCACTTTTCCAAGTCAGCTAATGTGCACTTGTCTGTCCGTAGGTGACTCGGGATACCCCAACATGCCGTGGTTGCTGACACCCCTCAGGAACCCTGTGACACCTGCCCAGATGCGCTACAATGAGGCACATGGTCGGACCAGGAGAGTGATTGAGCGGACCTTTGGTCTCCTGAAGAGCCGCTTCCGATGCCTGGACAAGACCGGAGGGTCCCTCCCATGTGCCCCCTGCGAAAGTGTGCAAGATTATCATCGTCTGCTGCATGCTCCACAACCTGGCAGTGCGGAAGGAGTTGCCTCTCATCCAGGATGACAATGACCAACATCCGCCACCTGTGGAGGATCCTGGCCTGGACCACGATGCCAGTGACGATGATGATGATGATGGTGATGGTGATGTCCGCACACAGCTCATCACCAACTTCTTTAGCTGAATGTGAGTATCCTGAGGTGTCATGTCAATGATGTGAGTTGGCATGATGTGTGGGTGGTGCTCTGGTGCTGTTGGAGTGTGTCCATGGGCCACTTGACTGGATGTGTGTTGCGATGTGTGGTGACAGGTGGGCTGTACTCCCCAACAGTGTTGACATGCTAACTTGGTTCTGGGTGGGTATCTTGTAACATGTATTGTGCATGTGTTTTGCTGTTCTGTCCTGTACTCCATTGCTTTTGACTGTGTGTCATTTCTGTCCTTCACAGGGTACTTTCAGATTCGTTTGGTCAACTGTGTCCACCGACGACGTGATTGCACATCCAGGCTGGTAGCTGTTGTGTCCCTACAGGTGATGTGCGCCACACCCATGGACTTCCTTCCGTCTACAGTTGTTGACTGTGTGCCCGCTGCCAGGTGGGGTTACCTTGCATCTGTAGTGGTTACGGCATGTTGCAACTGTGTAATAAACCTGTGCTTCACTTTGTGATGTGCGTTGTCTGTGGTCACACATTTGACTGCCATTTGCTTACTGCACCTGTGGGCTACTTGACTACAACTGGGAATGGGTGTGGTGTCTGTGCATTGCACCGTCTTCCCTGGCAACATCAGTGTAGGCAATGAGTCAGATGGCCTAGGTGTGTATGTGTCGTGTAGCCCTGGTGGTGTGTCTCCCTCATGTGTGTCACGTTTCCTGTACTCACATGCCTGTGTTGTCCTTGCTGTTGCAGTTCGCATACACAGTGTAATTTTGCAGTTCATCATCCCCATAACAGCACCCACGTTGGAATCACGACAGAGGCAAGTTTGGTGTATTAGTGTGTTTATTGTGATACATTTGTGTTAATAGTGCATAGGATGGGTTGTGCTGTACATGAATCTTGCAATCCCAAGTTCCTAGGTGAATTGAAAGTCCGGGTAGACAGGATCCCCAGTATTGGGGCCACAATTGTCTGACACATTGGTCCAACTTGTACTCCCCATGCAATGTGTGGGAGTAGTGTTGCCGTCAACAGGGTGAACAGTCTGTGCACAAAGGCGAACATCCAGAACAGGTTCAGGCTTCCTGGGAGTTGCGCTTGGCCATCGGCCTCTCACTTTTCCCTCCTCGGACGACCCCTCTTCTTGGGGGGGGGCCCTCAAGTGCAGGCTGCTGCGGTGCAGGGGACTCTCCGCCAGAGTCCTCCTCCCTCCCTGTGGCAGTTGCAGTTTGTTCGGCACCAGATGTTGTTGGCACACAGGGAGGTGTGGACTGGTTGCTGTTCATCTGGCGGAGGCATTGTAAAATGTCCCTGTGCACCGCCGTCATCTCATGCAGTGCATCCCACTTGGACTCCACGCGGACATGTGTGAGTCCACACGGGACATGTGTGACTCCACGTGGGACATGTGGGAGTCCAAGCGGGCATGATGGGCAGCCTGCTGCTGTTTAATGTCTCTGAGGAGCCCCACTACCTGGCTGAGCTCTCCGGTGCTGGACTGGTACGCATCAGCTATGCGTACCAGTTGTGGGTCATCATGCACACCAGCAACGTCTGCAAGCAGCGACCTCTGTCTCCCACCCCTCCCACCACCCCTGCTGACATGTGCAGTGTGTGCAGTGGCACGCGCAGATAACCCTGGTCCACCTTGGGGGTTGGTGGTGGTGGTGGTGTCCATGGCCCCAGGTTGGTCCAGGGTCACTGTGCTGGTGTTGCTCCTTATTCTGTCCATGTCGGCAGGGATGGTATTCGTGGTGACAGTCGTTGTAGGGGTGGGTGCAGGGGTGCAGCTGGTGGTCCTGCTGGTGCTGCAGCTGGTGGTCCTGCTGGTGCTGCATGTTGACTTGCACCGGATGTGCCAGGTTGTTCTTCATCGTCCGAGGAGGACAGAGGCTGTACGACGCCAGTGAGCTCGGCATCCTCTTGAGCCTGGGACTGGGACTCCTCAGCGTCTGCTGCTGTGTCCCCATCATCACCTGTTTTTGGGAGACACAAACAATGTATGTCATGTTTCTGCAGGCATCAATGGTTGACACACATTACAGTTGTGACTGTGCCTCTGGGTGCGGGCCTGTACATTGCATTGTCCTGAGTCGTCACAGTCAGGGGTTGATATTGGTGTGGCACATTGTCCTGCATTATTTGGGCATTTCTATGTATTTTCTGGGGTGTGAACATGGTCTGCATTGGTTGTGTTTGGTTGGCAGCCGGACCTCCTTCCCACCCACCCAGCCAGTCAGTTATCCCACCATGGAACGTGCTTGCGTTGCAGGGAGTGTAAGTTGTCTCTCAGGATGTCAGTCAGTGGTGTCCTGCTGTTTGTTGGTGCACATTTGCCAGCAGGGCCTTGTGCTCCCCACAGCAGTAGCCAGTGTCAGCCATCTTGTGAGTCCTTCTCCACTCCCTGTGATGTGAGCATGGTTCAGGGTGGTGTTGATGGGACAGTTGTGGGGGTGAGCTATGTCTGTGACTACGACTCCCATCATGCCATTGCCTCCTCCCCCTTCCCAGCATGCCCATGCTTCCTTCCTTTTGACTCTGCTTCCCTGTGGGGTGGGCTGGCTGTGCTGACAGGATGGCTGGGAGTGTTGTCCTGGCAGTTGTTTGTCTAAGAGTCCCAAGAGTGTCCCTGTGCTTCACACAACATAACCCAGGGTGGTGGTTCTTTGTGGGATCTTGTGTTAGGATGGAGGGCATTGCATTCTACCAGGTGGGTACTGTGGAGTTTGTGTTGGGGGGGGTGTGAGGGGAGGTGCTTGTGACTATGGTCAGTGCTGCAAGTCCTCCTTCCCACCCAGCCAGCCAGCCAGTTATCCCACCATGGAACGTGCTTGCATTGCAGGGAGTGTAAGTTGTCTCTCAGGATGTCAGTCAGTGGTGTCCTGCTGTTTGTTGGTGCACATTTGCCAGCAGGGCCTTGTGCTCCCCACAGCAGTAGCCAGTGTCAGCCATCTTGTGAGTCCTTCTCCACTCCCTGTGATGTGAGCATGGTTCAGGGTGGTGTTGATGGGACAGTTGTGGGGGTGAGCTATGTCTGTGACTACGACTCCCATCATGCCATTGCCTCCTCCCCCCTTCCCAGCATGCCCATGCTTCCTTCCTTTGACTCTGCTTCCCTGTGGGGTGGGCTGGCTGTGCTGACAGGATGGCTGGGAGTGTTGTCCTGGCAGTTGTTTGTCTAAGAGTCCCAAGAGTGTCCCTGTGCTTCACACAACATAACCCAGGGTGGTGGTTCTTTGTGGGATCTTGTGTTAGGATGGAGGGCATTGCATTCTACCAGGTGGGTACTGTGGAGTTTGTGTTGGGGGGGTGTGAGGGGAGGTGCTTGTGACTATGGTCAGTGCTGCAAGTCCTCCTTCCCACCCAGCCAGCCAGCCAGTTATCCCACCATGGAACGTGCTTGCATTGCAGGGAGTGTAAGTTGTCTCTCAGGATGTCAGTCAGTGGTGTCCTGCTGTTTGTTGGTGCACATTTGCCAGCAGGGCCTTGTGCTCCCCACAGCAGTAGCCAGTGTCAGCCATCTTGTGAGTCCTTCTCCACTCCCTGTGATGTGAGCATGGTTCAGGGTGGTGTTGATGGGACAGTTGTGGGGGTGAGCTATGTCTGTGACTACGACTCCCATCATGCCATTGCCTCCACCCCACTTCCCAGCATTCCCATACTTACTTGCTTTTGTGTGGAGTTCAGTGTGTGTGGGTGTGAGAGCAATGGCAAGATGGCTGACAGTGGTGTCCTGCTGTTGGTTGGTGTGCAGTACCCAGCATGCCCTTGTGCTCCCCACGACACAGCAACAGTGTCAGACATCTTTGATGGGCCTTTCCACTCTCTGTGGGATGTGCATGCGTGAGTGTGAGCTTGCTGGGCCATGTGGTGGGGGATGTAGAGCTGTGCCTACGACTCCCATCATGCTATTGCCTCCTCCCCCTTCCCAGCATGCCCATGCTTCCTTCCTTTTGACTCTGCTTCCCTGTGGGGTGGGCTGGCTGTGCTGTCAGGATGGCTGGGAGTGTTGTCCTGGCAGTTGTTTGGCTAAGAGTCCCAAGAGTGTCCCTGTGCTTCACACAACATAACCCAGGGTGGTGGTTCTTTGTGGGATCTTGTGTTAGGATGGAGGGCATTGCATTCTACCAGGTGGGTACTGTGGAGTTTGTGTTGGGGGGTGTGAGGGGAGGTGCTTGTGACTATAGTCAGTGCTGCAAGTCCCCCTTCCCACCCAGCCAGCCAGTTATCCCACCATGGAACGTGCTTGCATTGCAGGGAGTGTAAGTTGTCTCTCAGGATGTCAGTCAGTGGTGTCCTGCTGTTTGTTGGTGCACAGTTGCCAGCAGGGCCTTGTGCTCCCCACAGCAGTAGCCAGTGTCAGCCATCTTGTGAGTCCTTCTCCACTCCCTGTGATGTGAGCATGGTTCAGGGTGGTGTTGATGGGACAGTTGTGGGGGTGAGCTATGTCTGTGACTACGACTCCCATCATGCCATTGCCTCCTCCCCCTTCCCAGCATGCCCATGCTTCCTTCCTTTTGACTCTGCTTCCCTGTGGGGTGGGCTGGCTGTGCTGACAGGATGGCTGGGAGTGTTGTCCTGGCAGTTGTTTGGCTAAGAGTCCCAAGAGTGTCCCTGTGCTTCACACAACATAACCCAGGGTGGTGGTTCTTTGTGGGATCTTGTGTTAGGATGGAGGGCATTGCATTCTGCCAGGTGGGTACTGTGGAGTTTGTGTTGGGGGGTGTGAGGGGAGGTGCTTGTGACTATAGTCAGTGCTGCAAGTCCCCCTTCCCACCCAGCCAGCCAGATATCCCACCATGGAACGTGCTTGCATTGCAGGGAGTGTAAGTTGTCTCTCAGGATGTCAGTCAGTGGTGTCCTGCTGTTTTTGGTGCACAGTTGCCAGCAGGGCCTTGTGCTCACCACAGCAGTAGCCAGTGTCAGCCATCTTGTGAGTCCTTCTCCACTTCCTGTGATGTGAGCATGGTTCAGGGTGGTGTTGATGGGACAGTTGTGGGGGTGACCAATATCAGTGACTACGACTCCCATCATGCTATTGCCTCCACCCCCTTCCCAGCATGCCCATGCTTCCTTCCTTTTGATTCTGCTTCCCTGTGGGGTGGGGTGGCTGTGCTGACAGGATTCCTGGGAGTGTTGTCCTGGCAGTTGTTTGGCTAAGAGTCCCAAGAGTGTCCCTGTGCTTCACACAACATAACCCAGGGTGGTGGTTCTTTGTGGGATCTTGTGTTAGGATGGGGGCATTGCATTCTACCAGGTGGGTTCTGTGGAGTTTGTGTTGGGGGTGTGTGAGGGAGGTGCTTGTGACTATGGTCAGTGCTGCAAGTCCCCCTTCCCACCCAGCCAGCCAGCCAGTTATCCCACCATGGAACGTGCTTGCATTGCAGGGAGTGTAAGTTGTCTCTCAGGATGTCAGTCAGTGGTGTCCTGCTGTTTGTTGGTGCACAGTTGCCAGCAGGGCCTTGTGCTCCCCACAGCAGTAGCCAGTGTCAGCCATCTTGTGAGTCCTTTTCCACTCCCTGTGATGTGCGCATGGTTCATGGTGGTGTTGATGGGACAGTTGTGGGGGGGGAATATGTGTGACTGCGACTCCCATGATGCTATTGGCTACACTGACTTGGCCAGCATACACAGAATTCCTTCCTTTGAGTGGTCTTCACTGTGTGTTGGTGTTGTTGTGGTGGCTACATGTCTGGATGTGTTTGTTAGTTCTATTTGTGCCACTGCCTAGCTGTAGTTGTGGTTGTGTTTGTACATGTGTTGGCACAGTTGGATGTGACTTTTTTGATGGCATGTGTTGTGTTTGTCTGACTGACATACACATTTTGGGATGATTCTGTTCTGGTTGCTGTGTAATTGCTATGAGTGCATGGTTTGACTCTCCCCTTGACAGTGATGTGTGTGTGTTTTGTGGCAGTATATTGTGTACATTTGTTGTGTACTCACCAGGCTCTGGGATGTCCTCTAGTCCATATACGCTCACTGGCGGAAGGATGGCCCGCACCTTCTCCTCCCAGGGCCTGAGGTATATTGGCTTGGCAGGAGGGCCACTGCCGGTGTGTTGGCTGTTGATGTAGTCTTGCTTCAGCATTTTCCGTACCCTCCTGCGCACGTCATACCACCTGTTCTGGATGTCGGTCTTTGTGCGCCGACATGGTGATTGGGCGTTCACCCTGTTGATGATCCTCTCCCACATCTTGGTTTTCTGCGACATGGGGGTCTGTTGGACCAATGTGCCAAACAGCTGTGGCTCCACCCTGAGGATCTCGTCTACCATGACTTCCAATTCACTGTCTAGGAACTTGGGATTCTTCTTGGGGGGCATGGTGATGGGTGGTGATGGTGGGTGATGTGTGTGTTGGTGTGCAGGTGAGGGTGTGTGAGTGTGTGTTTTGCTGGGTGTATGTGAGGTAGGTATTTGTTGGTGTGCTGATGGTGTGTGGCTTGTGTGAGGGTTGAGCTGTGGGTGTGTGGTTGCTTTCTCTTGGGTGCTGGCAGTGGAATGGCATTTGCAAAGGCTCATGGTAGTGATTTGTGTCCTTTATATAGGTGGCGTTGTGGGTGTGTCTTTGTTCTCTGTCCCCACCCCCCAGTATTTATTGGCTTGGTAATTGCTTGTTTGGCCTTTTTTGGGGTGATTTTTCCTTTGTGCTGTTTGTGTATGTTGGAAACGTTCTTGTGACCGAGTCGGACCCTGCATTGGTCTCGTACGGTGTTCTCCGTTTCGTTCACGCTGTGTTTGTGCAGTTTTCTATGCTGCGTACGCGTCGGTCGCGGTGTATTGTGTTGCTTCGGCTCGGTTTTGTATGCGTGTCGGTCGTACGGCTTGTCCTCCGTCCGACTCGGTCGTGGTTTTCGCGCCTTGCATCGTACTTTGCGGTTTGGAGTTCGCGTGTACGTTTCGGTCGGATTTGTTCCGGGTGCGTGTCGGTCGGTTGGATTCGCGTGATTTTCCGGCCGGATTGCTGCTTTCCGTGCGGCTCGGTCGGTCGACTTTGTTTCGGTACGTGTCGGTCGGATTTTTCGTGCCTTGCATCGTACTTGGCGTGTCGTGCGCCACGGGTACGTGTCGGTCGGTATTTTTTCCGGATCCGAGTCGGTCGGTGCTTTTTCCGGCCCGAATCGGAATCGACCCCCAAGTGTTGCGATGGATCTGCAGATTCATGAAAAACGCAACCAAATTGGGCTTCTTCGCAGGTAGCATGTAAATGGGTAAAGAAATACTGACCATTTAGAAGTGGTATGACAAAAAAGAAAGATGAAAGGAATACTGTGAAGTAGAGCAGCATAATTAAGAGCAATTGATGGGGGGTAGCCATTTTCCCTGCTTTTGTACTGAGAGAGCAGGTGGTTTGCAGAAGTTTTGTCTGGAGATTTTGAATGAAAACAGACGTTTCCAGACATAGAAATAAAACTGAAACTACAGCAAAGAGCTTTACTGGTATGTTAATTAGGTTGTGGTATATGAATGTATATTTAGAAAAAAATAGTGAGCATATACAAGTTGAAAGAAAATGTATTGCTTCAAGACAGTATACTAGAAAGGAAAGGGTGCTCAGATAAGAATATTAACTAAACATACAGTGAGCAGGAAAGGAGAAAGAGGAATTGCTATAGTGAATTATATTAATTTTATCATGCTAGTATGAATGAATGTATTTGAAATTAGAGGTTGGTGTTTGCTTATAGTATGCAATTAAATAGTATGTAATTTGCACGTGTCACACAGTCAAAGGGGCCCTTACAGACCCAACTATACTCACAAAAGCAGTTATGTACCCATCACTCATATTGCCAGACAGTGACTGCCACACTCACTCATACACCCATTAGACCATTCACACACCCATTTACCCATGTGTAAGTCCAAGTTTGAGTACTAGTTGGGGGACATCCGCAGAATGCAATCTGCACCAGAAGAAGAGTTTAAAGAGGACTGTTAGAAATGGAGGTCTCTAGTTGGCAGAGGTAGGTACCTTTGTCCAAGTAGGGACCCTTCTTCCTAGTCAGAATAAGAGAGTTAAACTCCTAAAATAACCCCTGCTCACCACCTTGGTAACTTGGCACGAGCAATCAGGCTTATCTCAGAAGCAGTGTGTAAAGCATTTGCACATAACCAACAGTAATACAGTGACAACACTACAAAAGGACACCACACCAGTTTAGAAAAATATCTAATATTTTTATACATCCAAAACAAGACCAAAACGATAAGAAATCCAACATACAGTACTTAAAAATATATACTTTGCAAGATATCCTTAAAATTGCAAAAATACCTCAAAAACACAGTTCATACTAGTCGGTAGCTCCATCCGGGGCTACCTCGATGCTGAAAACAACAAAGTCTAACAGTTCCAGCCGACCGTGTTGGTACGGGCCATCGAAAGCATGGACAGGCTCGGTAACAGTGCCTTTCTCGTTGCAGCTGGCACGTTGGTGCGAGCCGGTCGTGGTAACTATCGCAGTTGCGTTGCAAAATGGAAGCGGTGCAGGGTGCGGTGCCCTCTCGATGCGGTGCCCTCTCGATGCGGTGCAGGCAGCAACTGGGTGACGATCATCCAGACGGCGTTGGTGAGACCAAGGCTTAACGTGCAGGGTGAGGCGGTGCTCGATGCGGTGTTGGCAAGTTGCGGTGCAAGCGACAGAGCTGGTTAGCGGAGCTGGCATCGGTCGGCCCTGACTGCTGTGTCGGATGAGGCGGTGGATCGTGAAACTTACGAGCGATGCCCCCAGCCACGATGCGGTCACGGGTGTCGAAGTCAGCAGCAGCGACGGCGTCAGTGAGACCAGGATGGCGAAGTGAAGCAAGGCGGTGCGGAGTGCGGTGCCCACAGGTCACGGTGCAAGCAGCAGCTCGGTGGCGGCGGCATCGGTCATCGTCGTCGGTGAGACCAGGGTTGTGGTGCAAGATGCGGATGGTGCCATCAGGACACAGAGCCAGCGATGTAGTCTGTGACGGAGTCGGTTGCGTTTCCTTCTCTGTGGCAACTGAAACAGCGATTCCAGAAGCGGTACCCAGAGGTTGGTGAAGTCTTTACAGTCCCTGATACTTTAGAACAGGAGACAAGCTTCTTCAGGCCCTTGGAGATACTCAGCACAAGTAACGAAAGTTCAGTCCAGTCCTTTCACTGCCCAAGGCAGATGCAGCAACTGCAGGCCAACCCAACAAAGCAACAACACAGCAAAGGGGCAGTACTCCTCCTGGCAGCTCTTCCAACATTTCTTCTTGTCTGGTTCCTTGATTTCAGCGAGTTCCAAAATGTTGGGGCCTAGGCCCCAATATTTATACCCAAAATCCCTTTGTTCTCTCAGGCAGAGAGTGTCTGTGCTTAGTCCAAACCAGTTCTGTCCTCTCTGGCCCAGCTTCCTGGCAGGAGGTGGAGACAGCATTGCGGAAGGCAGACCAGGCCCATTCAGGTGAAAGGAAATCACCTCCCCATACTCTAAATGCAGCCCAGGTCTATTCAGCCCAGCCCTGACTCATCCAGACTCTCTGGAGCCACTGCACATCCCCAGCCCCTTTCACTCCAAAGCCAGACAGTCAATACACATCCTAGCAGAGGCACACTGGCTGGCTAAGCAAGAAAAAACCTACTTTCTAAAAGTGGTATTTTGAAACACAGAATGTAAAAATCACCCTCTCTAAAAGATGCATTTTAACATTCTGAGTTCAGGCATACTAAACTTTATTTTCCTATCTTTCTCCCAGGGGTAGTTATGCTTATCAAATGTTATAAGCAACCTCCCCATTCTATCCTATGGGGACAGGTAGACTTGCAATAGTGAAAAACGAAATTGCCAGTATTTCACTATCAGGAGATGCCACACACATCAGGGCATGCCCCACCTTTCACATACACTACACCCTGCCCACAGGGGTATCTTGGGCCTACCTTAGGGTTGACTCACATGTAAGAAAAGGAAAAGTTAGGGCCTGGCAAGTGGGTGCACTTGCCAAGTCGACATGGCAGTACCAGACTGCACACAGGTTCTGCAATGGTAGGCCTGAGTTACATTTACAGGCTGCTCATGTGGGTGGCACAATTAGTGCTGCAGGCCCACTCGCAGCATTTGATTTACAGGCCCTGGGCACACACAGTGCACTGTACTAGGGACTGACTAGTAAATCAAATATGCCAATCATGGAATCACCAATTCATAACAACAATTTACAACAGGAGCATTTTCACTGTACCACTGAACAGCAGTGAGAAAGTGCGCAGAGTCCTAAAACCAACAATGACAAGTCAGGATAAAATAGGAGGAAGAATACAAAAGTTTGGGGATAACCCTGCAAAAAGGGCCATTTCCAACAAGGACTTCAGCACTCTTGAAAAAGAAGAACCCTGATTGTAGTTGACCTCAGAATCACAGCCCCAAATGGTAGTGGGTTTTAGAAGGATGGAGAGAAGTGGAGAAATGAGTAGGTAAAGTCTCCAGAGGAGAGATGGGATCCCCCAGAGAGAGTCTACTCTATTGGATACAGTGCAAGAAGTACTGTCTCCTCCCAAACAAGACACCGGCTGAGTGAGACCTGAGACTGCAGCTGGCCACGCTGGGTGCAGAGGAGAGAAAAGGTGAGGCTAAGAGACCCTTGGAGGAGAAAAGGATCTTGCTGGCTGTAGTGTCAAGGAGGTGCACTTTAAGGACAAATATTAAGAGTCTAGCAAAACTATTGGGAGCACCACTACTGTGTTCGGTGCAGAAGAAATAGCTCATACATTCAGAGACTTGGTGCCTGACTTTATGGAGGGGGTTGATATAGACAGATTATTTCTGGCATAATAAGTAGCCGTAGAGGTGCAAAAGATGTCTGAGGAGGATTGCAGAGGTGCTTTTATAGTCATGTTCATGCTGAGAGCAGGGACAATGCACCTGCTCTAGAGAAGGGGAAGATGTTGAGGTATCGCACTATAAGAGAGGCCCTTGTCAGTAAGTATGAATTAACACTAGAGGATTGCAGATTGAAATTCAGAGTTTTTCAGAAACTGTGTCACTACTTCTGGGAGGATTTTGTGGGGTACATTTGAAATGTTTGTTAAAAGTACTGATGTTTTTTAAGAAGGTGTTTCTGAGAGCTGTATACTTTTTCTTTTTTTCCAACGACAACTGAGAAGAAGCAACTTGTTTCAAACAACAGATGGAATACATATGGAATATGAAATCTAGGGTCCTCAGAATATAATCTTGTTGACTCTGCTGCAGGTATTTGCACAGGGCAGTCATCATACTGACCACCTAGTCCAGTTCAAAATAGTTGAGGAAAATATTGAGCCTCTAAACTTTTTTTGAAACACTTAATGGAGTTCTTTTAGCTTGTTTCATCTGATACAGTTAAATGGCATCCCCAATAACCTCTTTTGAATGAGGTGGATGGATACTGTAAAGCTCATATATTTTTTCGGATCTACTTTTATCCAGTTGTTCAAACTGCCCACATTTCTTCCTTCATGCAACTTCCATGTTAGACAACATCTTTCTTTATAGTGCGCATTATTTCCTTAAGATATAGTGTAGGTTTTTCACCTTATTTACATCCATAAGTTCCTGCCATATTTTTTTGTTTTTTGTGGGCACACCATTCACTAGAACATGGGTACTCACAAACATTTTCCTAGGGGCCAAAAGGTTTTGTCTGTGATGTGACAGAGGGCTGTATTGATGCCAACATTATGGTCGGTTGGGGCAGGAGGTGCCAAGGGCGGTGCCGGTAAGGTGGGTGTAGGAGAAGCAAAGCATATACATCCAGTGGCTGAATTGCACAATGTGAAACTTCAAAACCAGGTATTAATCCAGGCTTCCCCACATTGCCAAACTGAAGCTCAATGTATGATACCTTTAATGTTAGAGTTTGCTCCTCTCAGAAAGTAATGTAAGTGATCCCATGGATATTCTGCACAACTCAGGGCTAGAAACCAAGTTGGTGTTCCTAAATTTCACAACGTGCACTTAAGCTCAACATGATGACAATACCAGTACTTATTTGACCCAGTATTTGCAGAGGTAAAGTAAATAGACAGCAGCACTGCAAGTACATGGGTGGGGTCCTGCTATGTCAATTTATTCCTGGCAAGTACTACACATACTACTTCACTCCCATTTATACACAAGAGAATGTCTATGCCTTCCTTGTACCACTTCACCTATCTCTTCTTGTACATTTCCAGGAACCATCTCTTCATTTGCAATGGGATTACCGTCTTTTACTTCATAACATTGGCTAGTTGTTTCAACTGCATGAACTAATTCATTCTCTTGTAAGTAGCTTTCTTCATTAAATAAATGCTCACTAGTAGACGTGCGCTTCCATTCTCCTTTGAACATTTTGAAAAAGTTACTTTTATTAATAAGCCTTTTTCTGGGTTTTTCTTCATAGATAACACTGTTTTATCCAGTGTTTTCATTCTCTTTAGTATCAAAATAAATAGTTTGCACTTCAGAGGAAACAATTTATCAGCCACACTTTCGATATATTATTTTTGTTTGAGTGCTGCTCTTCTCGTCTTGGTGTCCCTAATTTTTCATACCAAATTCTGGATTACTCTATTTCTAAACATTCTTATTTCTTTAAATTGTTTCTACCTCCTTATCGAATTATGTGTTTGTTTATAATATTTTTTAGTTTTAATCTGAATTACTCCTTCACTGTTATAAATTTGGAGAGGCAAAGTAAATTGACAGCAGCAGTGTAAGTATATGGGTGAGTTCCTACACTAGTTAATCAAAAGTTCAAGTTTCAGTGGGTTTCTGTATTTGTAAATAGTTAAATAAGTTATGTTATGTTTGTTCATTGTTTGGTTTAAATTGTATTCTAATATGTTAATAAAATGTACTTGTAAAGTTATAAATATATTTATTATTAATTTAACTTAAGGGTCACAAATACACCCATTCAGGTACTTATGCATGTATGCACACACCTATACAGTCATTAACATAGGCACTAACACACCCACCTACTGTCACACACACACTGAAAAAAATACAATCAATGACAGACCTATTTACACATGCAAACATCTAATTTCATACACAGAGGGCCTTATGTATGAAGGCCTTGTGACACTTTTGCACCGCCGTTGCATCACCTTCTGTGACTCAGCAGCGGCGTAAACAATGTGCCCCGTTGTGCCCTATTTATAAAGTGACGCATCTAAGCAGATGCGTCACTTTGTAAAGCCCTGCGCTGCATTATACCTGCATATGGTATAATGTATGCAGGGTGGGCATTCCTCTGCAAGAAAGCCCTGTAGAACTGTTGCAGTGAAATCTATAAGATTTTACTGCAACACTTCTAGGACGCCACTGTGTCAAAGCCTTATACCTGTCTCATGGCAGGGATAAGGGTGATGCAGTGCCATAGGCACATGCCTATCCCATGCATTGCTGGAGTTGCGCCATGCTTGCGACACAACTCTAGCCATGCATGACTTTTGCGCCAAAAGATACGTCAGGATTCCTTATGTATATGTCATTCTTTGCGACATGGAGTGCCGTACATTTAATATGGCGCATCCATCGTGTCGCAAGGAGGGCGCAGTGAAAACTGTTGCATCGCTATTTTATTGCAGCAATGCAACAGTTTTCATACATGAGGCCCATAGCGTGCATTTTTTATTTTTTTCGTACAGTCTTTATGGTTGTTTTTTTGCAACTGATCAATGATCATTATTTCAACAGTACATCATTTGTGATGTATGAGGATACAATCTGAGAACATTAAAAGGGAAAATGGAAATACAGAACACATTTTTACAGTGACAAACATGTGGCATTTTTCACAGTGAGTAACCATCTCACTCAAATCTTCACAGGCTGCTGGTATTATGATGACTGCATCTGATGGAGGTTCTCCCAAGGGTGCTGTAGAGGTGGAATATGCTGCTGCACCTAGTATCTCCTGCATCATTCAGTTGTACACCCTTTCATGAATTGTTTTTAAGGGCTTCTATTTAGAACTTGTTCCATGTGAATACTTCTTGGCAGGGGTGCTGGGTTACTGTATGGCGCAAATATTACACTACACATATTAGCTGTAATCTTTTCCCCTAAAGGTATTGTAAAATGGTAAAATGCTTGCAAACATCACCCTCTTTTGTGCTTATTGGTGTAAAGATATAACTGCATGTGTTTAAAGTGGTTGTGCACAAAACTGTATTAGTAAATAGTAACCCTGGGTGTAAAACTCCGCTCTGCTTGTGGAGTTTGCGGAGTTTTGGCAACTCCGCGTCCCGCGTAGAACGCGGAATTGCCCAAAAACTCTGCACTCCGCAACTGAGTGGAGTTTTTTTGTGTTCCCGTACCCGAAATGCGTTTTCGCGCGCGCTGGAGTGATTTACTGGGTGCCTGCAATCGCCGACGAGATTTCCTGAGCCATTTGCAAGCGCCACGAGATTTGCTAGGTGGCCGCATGGTCCCGCGAGAGTTGGCGATCGCAAACACGTCATTCGGGCGTGCCATCGGACTTCCGGTGTACGTTTTGTGAAGAACGCAATCCCAAACACGCAGAATCTACCACGACTGCAATCTGGAGATGGTTCTCTACCAAAGCAGCATCAAAACCTTCTTGAAATGACGATTTGGATTGAAAAAAACTCCTCAAATTGACATTTGGCTGTACTTTTTTGTACAAGGGTGTCCTTTTTCTTTTTTTACTTTTTCTTTTTAAGAGGAAGGAAGTGCCTCAGAGTCTCCAACTTCCTGTTCCTGTCCAGAAGGCTCCTCCCAGTGTTTTGTCCATCTCCTGGTCACTTTTCATTTGGATTTGGAGCTGGAAGGATCACTCTTTGTGTCTGCTGCATCATATATCATTGGATTTGAGGACTTTTGAATTTGAGATTTCACAAGTAAGTTGGAAAATTGGTGTTGTTTGTTTGATTGGGGCCATGTACCTAGATGTATTTGTACATTTCATCATTTTTTTTAAATGTATTGTGATAGGTGGACTGTAGTTTCAGTAGGGGCCTAGTTGTTTCTTTGTAAGTAATTTTTCTTCTTTAATAAAGGAAACATGTTGTACAGTTTACTACATTTTCTCCAACTTTTGAAATCAATTTGCAATATTTATTTAATTCACTATGTAGCCCAGTAGTCTGCCAATAGGTCTTTCAGCCAGTAGCCCCAGAGCTACTCATGGGTGCATGAAACAACTGTTTCTGTGGTGTCTGATGAATTTAGGGCATGGATGGCATTGGATTGAAATACAAAATGTGTTTTTTTGGGGTATTTCACTTTCTTTTCATGTGCCTTTATTAGATGTGTGTGGTTGTAACTTGCAAACCGTTTTTAAGCCTTGTGGATTTTCGGTTTTGGCATTGTTGCATTAAAGATGTGTTGTTTAGCATGCCTCCTTTGTCTGACCAGTGTGTGAGCGTGTTTGTTTGTAATAGTGGGCCCTCATTTGCCTTGGCTGAGACTCCCCATGTGGCCAGGGGCCATTTTGTAAAGTCTGTGTCCATATAGGCCTGCTTGAGTTCATTGTTTTCCCAGGCCTCCTGCTTGCTCTTGTTGTTGTGACTTGTGACCATGTGGCTGGTGGCCATTTTGTGAGGCAGTTAGTGTGCTTTTGCCATAGGCCTGCATGTCTTTCCTTTGTTCCTCTTGGCTTATTGCTTCTTGTTGTGGTAGCCTGGCCATGTGGCTGACGGCCATTTTGTGAAGGCCGCCAGTGTATTTTTGCCATAGGGCTGCATTGACTATCTTCCCTTTCTTGTTGTTGCGGCCTGGCCATGTGGCTGGCAGACATTTTGTGAAGGCAGCCAGTGTACTTCTGCATTAGGCCTGCATGCCTTCTTTGTGGTGGCCATGCCTTCGTGCTGGTTGTTGTTCTGCATGCAATTCTTTCTTGTTTTATCCAGCAAAAAAATGGGGCAGAGTTCATTACATTTTCTAATAAATTTGCAATATTGTTGATTTGAATTGATTCACTATGCGGCCTAGTCTGCCAATGGGTTTTCCAACCAATATGCCCGGGGCTACTCATGGGTGCATGAAACAATTGTTTCTGTGGTGTCTGTTGAATTTAAACATAATTTAGGGCATGGATGGTATTGGATTGAAATGCAAAATGTGTTTTCTTTTGGTATTTCACTTTTTTCATGTGTGTTAAATAAATGCCTTTGTTGGAATTGTGTGGTTGTTATAACTTGCAAACCTTTTTTAGCCCTGTGGATTTTCATTTTTGGCATTGTTGCATTAAAGATGTGTTGTTTAGCATGCCTCCTTTGTCTGGCCAGTGTGTGAGTGTGTTGTAATGATGGGCCAGCATTTGCCTTGACTGAGCCTCCCCATGTGGTGGCCAGGGGGCATTTTGTAAAGTCTGTGTCCATATAGGCCTTCTTGAGTTCATTGTTTTCCAGGCCTCCTGCTTGTTGTTGTTGTGAGTGACCATGTGGCTGGTGGCCATTTTATGGTGGCAGTTAGTGTGCTTTTGCCATAGGCCTGCATGTCTTTCCTTTGTTCCTCTTGGCTTATTGCTTCCATCCATTGTCATTCGTCAGCTGCAGCTCCCTGAATGTTGCATCCCACGTGATGCACAATGCCAAACCGTTACATTTGTATTTTTGTTGTTGTTCTTCTTCTTTACTATTCTTCCTGAGTGTACTGTACAGTACACCATGAAAGCCCTTGTTGTTGTCAAAGTCTCACAAATGGCTACAATGTATTTTTAATTGTTTTAATAACTGAGATAATACATTTGATAATAATATTAATAACACTAACAAGTGTGACCACACAAGTGACCACACACTAAGTTATATTATATTTGTTTGGACTAGTAATTGAACCACAACAATGAATGCACATTTCACTGATGTCCTTCTTGCTTCTTTGCTTTTAGGTGCACAAAAGAGGAGGAGACAACATCACCCATTGTACTTCCAGACAGAAGGCCTGCTTCGCACAACGTCACATGACGTGTGACCACGGACATCTTTTCAACTTGTGCGACTGCGTGCTGCCGACATCTTCAAGATGGCCCCAAAGAAAGGTACCAGGTCCAGTACCAAGAAAGTTGCCAATGAGAAGAAGGCACTGCCACTTACCACCACCGGTATGTTGCCCAAGACCTTTTTTGGGGAACCAAAAATTGCGCCTGCAGCAGCAGTGTCCTGGGAGCAAGCTGGGACCAGCACCCCCGCATCGGTGGACCCACCCCACCAACCTAGGCCCAAGCCCTTGTCTGTCGCAGAGGCAGCCAGTCTAATCACGAGTCCAACGCCGACGAGCAGTGATGTTGAAATTGACTTATCATTATCGCAAAGTAGTATCCAATCAATGCAGGAAACCCCAATAGTAGTTATTCCTGCAGAGGAAGAAGAACAGCAAGCCACTCTTTCAGAAGATCCATTGTCATCCAGATCCCCAGCAAGGAAAAGGAGGGTTAGTTCATCAACTTCTTCTGCAAGCCCCCCTTCTGATGATCTAGACGCCACCTGGAAGCAACCTCAGTATGAGAGTGAGACACGCCATGTGAGGCTAGGGAAAAGGAAGGTTCCAGAATGCCCTAGAGTTATGGAGGTAGACGTAGAAGAGGAGGATGATTATGATGAGCCAGTCTTCATGGTCATTAGCCCCGTGCCAGTGGAGACTGACATTACCCCATCCCAAATTGCTGTGAGGGATGTGGCACGGATACCACCTACACAGATACCACCAATATCACCTACAGCTGCCATATTTATAAAGTCCCGGCAGCGACATACATCCACCACAACAACCACCTCAGTAGAAGTAGGTACTGCAGAGAGTCAAACGTCACGCCCACCTACCAGTTCATCCGACATTGCAAGTGGCACCAGCAGCGTCAGAAAGTTGACCTCCCCAGTTTGGGAGTTCTTTTCGGTTAGTAGGAAGGAGGTGAACATTGCTATATACTCCATTTGTGGAGCAAGTGTTAGTCATGGTATGCTTGGTACAAACTATGGTACTGGTGGCCAACAACCCATCTGAGAAAACACTACATGATCCAGTGGGAGGCGCATCTTAGCGGCCAAAAAACTGTAAGTGTTGTTGTTAGAGGGGATGAAGAAGATCCGATCACGGTGGAAGGTGAACAAGAGGGAGACATTTTCTCTGGTACACAAAGCAGCCTTGTCCCCAGCAGTGCAGTGGTACCGCCCACATCATCATCAGCAACGTCGCAATGGCACAAGAGTCAGGCTGAGACACCAAGACATCCAAGGCAAGAGAGTACCGTGACAAAACAACGCGCATTGAGCCTAACAATATCTGGCCTCAAGAAGTCACCTGCATCAGTGGCACCAGAAAAGAAAAAAATCCAGGCAACCACTCTCAGCATGTTTAGGTCGGAGGGGCAGTACGAATGCGAAGCTGGCTAAAATGATAGTGCTGGACCTCCTCCCTTTTTCCTTTGTGGAAGGGGTGGTTTTTTAAAAATTTGTGGTGGCCATCTGCCCAAAATGGAAGGTTCCCAGCCGGTCCTTTCTCCAGAGTTGCTGTTCCAGCACTACATCACGACGTGCTGGAATTGCTTGGACAAACTTTGCAGCAGAGTGCTGTTCACACTATCCACCTGACAACAGACATGTGGACCAGTTGCCAAGCCACTGATTACATGTGCACCACTGCACACTGGATCTCTTTTGTGTGGGTTAGAGAAAAGATATCTGCAGGTGTTGACACTGCTGAGATTTGTAATGCTGCTCGGAAACATGCAACTGTAGCTATGTTCGCCATGGAGAAATCTCATACTGCTGCAAACATTTTGGAAGACTTTGACAACAAGGTCTTTGAATGGCTGCGACCAAGAGGACTTAACATTGGTTTTGTTGCCATGGACAATGGCAGGAATATAGAAAGGCCATGGCCGATGGTGGCTATTTCAGGGACCTGTGCTTGGCGCACTGCATTAACATCATTGTTCAAGACTTTCTGAAAAAAGAAGACCGAGTCAGCAACTTACTGACCACCTGTAGAAGAATCTGCACACATTTCAGCCATTCTTTTAAAGCCCAGAAGCAACTGAGGATCGTTCAACGTGATAATAGAATGCCAGGTAAAGCACTCATCCAGGAGGTGCCAACATGTTGGAACTCAACTTATTACATGCTTGAATGTCTGTTTGAGCAGTACAGACCAATCAAAGAATATGTCATGCAAAGAGGGGATGCTACTGTGAAAGACGTGATCATTGAGATGGACCAGTGGGGCCTCTTTAAATGCCTGACAGAGATGCTACTTCCTTTCGAAGTATTCACACGTGAAGTCAGCAAGGAGGACTGTACTATGGGCCAACCTATCCCATTGTTGCACATGCTACAGGAACAGCTGAAGGGGGTGTCTGCAATGTATGTGGGTGTGGAGGGAAAAAAGAAGCATATGAGTTGGTGGAGAGCTTAACCCTTCACTTATCTTAAAATACAAGGGTGCAAAGAGACATTGTGTCATCCAACCATTACATTTGTGCCACACTTCTCGATACATGGTACAAACCATTACTGCACACTTTCATTCCTTTTTCAGATGGGGATGTTGCCAGCTACAAAACTTGGATAGCTGTGCAAGCCAGTCAGCTAGAAAAAGAACGGCCGGGAATTAGAGGCCTGCTCCTTCAGGGCACAACAAGTACTGCAGGGCAGCCTTCAAGGTCAACTTCAGAGCCTGAGGGCAGTGGGGTTGGCTCACAGCAGCCAAAACCACCAACAACACCAAGAAAACATCAACAACAACAAGAACAGGAGCATCAGCCCCAAAATCGGCACTTTAATGGTTTCTACAGGCAGGGCTTAAGTCCAGTGCTGAGGCAAAGGCAAAAGAGGCCGAGCAAAGCGGAGCATCCATGAGCATTGAGTGGATGGTCAAGGCCTATCTGGATGACCCAACAGAGGTCTACTTTGATCAAAACCCATTGCTGTATTGGTATGGGAAAAGGCACCAATGGCCAGTGCTCAGCAGGCTGGTGATAAACTATCTGGCTTGCCCTGCCGCAAGTGTCTCTGCTGAGCATGTTTTCAGTGCTGCTGGTGCTGTTCTGACAGTGAGAAGGACCAGTCTCTCGCCCCAAAATGTGGAGAGGTTAACCATGATCAAAATGAATCAGCACTTTATACCACCGGATTACACCATACCTGAAGTAGCACAGCAGGAAGATAATGACTCAGGTCATGGAAGTAGTGTGTTAGGTGACCTACTTCTGGGTGAACCACCAGAGTTTGAGGACGAGCTCTACTTCCTTAACAACTAGGCTTTCGAGTTACTTTCTTTTTTCCTTTGACGCCCCAAAAAAAAAAACCCAAAAAAGATATTGCTAAGGAATATTATGTACTTTATTATTTATATGTGTCACTGTCTTTCTGGTTTGAATCACAACAAATCCATCCCCACCGTCCTACTCTTTTATTGCCGGATTTGAGTTGCAACTGTGTGCAGTCAGTGAAGTAATAAGCCCACTCCTCCTGACTCGCCCTAAATCCATTTTCCTCAAGCCAGACATTGGATGGAGAATAGTACAACAAATGTGAAATGTGTGCCCGCCTCGAGTCCCTCCAAACCTGACTATATATCTATCCTTCTTTTCGAGCCTAGAGAGAGTGCCCCGGGAAGAACAGGTAAATGATGGCATGCATTGCACGCTGACCCTGAGTGATTGATGTTTGTTGTGCATGATGTCTACTAGTATTCTACACACAAAAAAAGGGACTCAAGTCAATGTTTCCCTTCTTGTTGTTCAATAACAAAATTGTACTACTGCAGGCCGATCCATTGCATTTTTGAGTCTGGACTCACTCAGGACACTACAGAGTTAGACACCATGATCATACCATACTCGCAGTCAGTTTGTAGGATCGGAGATGATTTATGGAATAACTCGGGCGTTTCATGAAGTGGCCTAAAAGGGAAACAACAACACCAGACCTACATGTCTGTGTAGTGGTGGAGGCGAGTGTGGTGGTGTGACTGACAGCGGTGCATTGATGTTGTTACTTAATTTGGAAAATGATATGTGTGTATGTGTGCTCAGTGCTGTCTGGCACAAATTCTAAGCTAAGTGGAGGTTGGGTAGGGGGGCCTACTCCGGTTGTTGGAGGTAACTGCTGGAAACAGACATGATTTAGCCAAGCCGCCTCTGAAAGTCATCTTGTTGCACTCCTTAATTTATGCAGTTTAACTTTTCTCCTTGATTTTTCAATATCCTTTTTATTTTTCCATCTACAAGCCAGCCTTTACCCTGCTCTATACTGGGAAAAACAACTCACACTTACCTTACCAAACTGCATCCGCCAGGCACCCAAGATTGACGGACGGACAGTCCAAGGAAGGACCAAGAGGAATGCGGAGATGCAACTCCCAATTCGGCAATAATATAGTATCATTTCATTTGATTCATTTTTTCTCTTCAATCATCATTACGACTGTGTGTTGTTCATATTTGCTTATATTTGACTCCTACAGATATTTTTTTAATTTTATTTGCTATCTTTCAAAGGAAGCCCGGTACAACAGAACATAAAATGTATGTAATATGGGTCTCTCTGGGGGCAGACAGGCAAGGCAATTGCATAATTAATAATATACTGCCCTGTACTAGTCTAGTACTACTCATCAAGTCATCAGCATGCATGCATTTCCTTTTTTTCCCTTAACAGATTTATGATGGTCGGCTGCCAAGATGAATGTGTGTTGTCCATGTGTAGTGTTTGTCTTTGTCAAACCTTTCCCTCAAATCCCCCTTCTCAGCCATTCATCAAACCCTAACTGTCTTTCTCCGGGCTGGGTGATTTATATTAAGGTGTGACTAAATTACATTTACACCAATTATTGATCACACACTTGATGGGGCGGATGTGATGAAAGCAACACTAACTCAAGGCAGGGCGAGGATCTTCTTCTGCTCTAAGTATATATACTATAGCCCACACTGGCAATATATAGATTAGATTGCCCACCCACGCACAGTATTCGATATTCAAATTTTTTCCAGAGGAACATAATCCATCATAATATAATTGCCAGCATCGAGTAATCATCCTAGTACTAGCACTAAAGGTTGCACAGCCGCTTGTCCACTTCATAGCTCAAGTCGACTTCAGTTTGTGTAACTTGTACTAGGCTAGCCCTCCATTCTGTTTTATTTACTTTAGCATTGCTTATCAATCATGGTTTCTTGTTTAGTAGTCTTCTTCTTGTGTGCTGTACTTCTACTACTCGTTCCCTAGTCTCCCTCAGGTGACTGATTGTCTCATTTTCTTTTTTTGCAAATGCTACTGTCAGTGTCTACTACTACTACCACCACCATGGCACCATGGGAAACAAAACCATCACCATGCTGCCATTGCTTCGCCTATAAAGTATAAACATCAATCACAGGTAAGAGAAGAAGTGTGTGGGAGGCATAATGTATATACTATGGAAATTAATTCATTCACACACCCACACCCTTCCAAGTCCATAGGGGTTTTAGTTGCAGGCTGCATAGACTAGAAGGAGAGACTATCAGTAGTAGGACAAGTGAGGGTACCACATCTATCTGTTGGTGTGTTACACTATCAGCAGATTTCAATCAAAAACTGGCTGCGGCCCTGCAGCAAAGGAAACAGTGCAAAGTAAAAGAGTAAACCCCCACAAAAGATTTACATCATATGTAAACTATAAATAATTTATCTCCCTAACAAATAAACTAGAATGAAAAAAAAACACAACACCTGACCCACCCCTCTCACTAGCCCCAAACAATGTCCAGTAAGTCCAATTGTCCATAAAAAATCCAAATGTCCATAAAAAAAGTTTTCCCCAACCCCCAAATTCCCAACCATCAAAAAAAAGATTAAAAAAGGGGCAAGGGTCAAGATGGTGGTCTAGCGGCAGACTCGCCGGATGTTCTGCTCTAGGGTGTTTAACCACTCCTCAATCCTGGCCTCTAGGTGCGCCAACCGGAGGAGCATGCGGCGCTGAATTGTTTTGCAGGAACAACAGGGGTAGGCAGCAGTGTTCGAATTGCAGCAGGCGGCTGCCAGAGCACGGCGCCGTACCACCGGAGGCACTGGGGTGACCTGGCTGGGGCCCGAGGCATTGGAGGCTGCAGCTGCTGCCTCCTCCCCCTCCTCCGCCAGAACTACCAGCCACTGATATTCATCCCTGATGGCCTCCAGCTTCCGTTGCCGGGCCCTGGCTACTAACTCCTGCCTGTTGGGTTGTTGGGATTGGTAAGGAGTAGCTATATCAAGAAAGAAAAAGACAATTTATTTATTTATTTTATTTATTTATTTATTGATTAAACTTATAATGCGCAACAGCTACCCAAAAAGGGTTTCCCGGCGCAAACACAAGTGCAGAGACTGATGTCAAGGCAGAGGCAGCAGGCTAATGATTAAAAAGCCATGTCTTCAAGGATTTACGGAAATGAATGTAGTTAGTTTCGGTTCGAAGAGTTAGGGGCATAGCATTCCAGAGTGAGGGGCCAAGATGAGAGAAAGACCTACCGCCCATCCTTGCTAGTTTGATTTTTGGGGCAGAAAACCTCCCCTGCGTAGATGAACGAAGGTCACGAGAAGGGACGTAGGGATGAACCAGTGATTGAAGGTATTTGGGGGCCGTACCACTTTTGATTTTAAACATGTAGCTCAGGGCTTTGAACTTAACTCGGTTCTCCACCCTGAGCCAGTGCAAGTCACGGAGATGGCCGGAAACAGAGGAAGTTCTGGGGATTCGGCATAAGAGCCTAGCTGCAGAGTTTTGAACCAATTGCAGCCTGCGTGTCACCTCTTTGTTAGAACCCAAGTACAGAACATTGCCGTAGTCAAGTCTTGAAGTAATCAAGGCGTGAACAACAGTCCTCTGAGTGGGTTCTGGTAGCATCCAGATGACTTTTTTAGCCACTTCAGGATAGTGAAACAAGTAGCAGCTACTTTAACAGCTTGGTTATGCATACTTAGTGTATCAACCATGATTACACCCAAATTTCGAGCTTGGCGGACCGGTATAGGAAGAGCACCCATCTCGCAGGGCCAATGTTGAGGACCCCAAAGTTCCCTATTTTTCCCAAATATAAGAACCTCGGTTTTTCCTCCATTCAGTTTGAGGTAGTTAGACTGCATCCATGATGCGATATTCCTCAGCCCCAGCTGAAGGGGAGAAGTCCCTGTCGTGCTCTTCATAGATAGAGAAAAAATGATTTGCGAATCATCCGCATAGGAGAAAAGGGTCAGCCCAGATTTCTCTGCAATATCCGCCAATACTCTTTGCAAAACAGTAACACAAAATTATACACATAAAATTATAGTGGCTCAGTAGCACTAGCACAGTACATAACATTTGTGGTATCCTCCCACTTCCTCGGCCCCTAACATTTGTGTGATTAGAGTTTCAGGCATTACTAGGACTATGGAGTAGACAAGTCTTCTTCTTGTTTAGCTAAATTAACCTTGTAGGCATGCCAGCTCAGTCAGCTTGCGCCCTAGACAGACATACTCGTGTCGCAGTTGCAGACTCATGTGATTTACTTTACTACTGTCTGCAGGTGGGGCAGCTGTACTACACAATAATCTATTTTTCTATTATGGCCATACACTGTTAAATCAATGGCAACTGCTCAATTTGATTTCACTTTCACCCTGACTACTACAACAAGGCAGATGATATCTGATTACTAATATGAATGATGATATACGGCACAACGTGAGGTACTACTATTGTTTGATTGTAACCATGCAGCCGATAGGCCACACATGGCTGACAAGGTCGAAATGACATGGGTAGGGAGTGGGAGTGGGCTCAGAGTTGGAGGGAGGCGATTGATAATGGGTGGGTACATACACAATATATATGTTGTGCTTGCAAACTACTGTGAGTCAAGGGAGTATTCTGAAATACAACCTTGAATCAAAAACCTTGGAAAAACCAGTCCTTGTTTATTTTTCTTCCCAGCGATTTTTCCATTTATCATTGCATTGCTCTTCTAGCATTATTTTTTTATTCTAATCTTCACCCTTGGCTTTGCTACTCTGGCACGGTTTATTTTTCTTTTACATTCTCTTCATCCAGTCACCTCTGCTATGATTGAATACCATCCAGGCATCTATACATTCAAAGTAAACATGGCTATCATATCATTCTTAATCTCAACAAACCTTTCACCAACAACATACATTTGTAATTTCATTTTTAACCACAACCCATGCGTCCTTGCTTGCCTTTGTGTTTGACCCATCAAACCCCCCAGAGGACTCCTTTCACCCATAGGTTTACCCACCCACCCAGGCAGGCATCCCTTCTTTCACCTTTCACTCATCCTTCAACCACCCATGCATCCTATCAGCCACCTATGCATCCCGGGCCCCCTTCCTTCACCCACACATCCTACTCTGCCAGTCATATATTACATGTCACCCGTCCTTCATCCTTCCATCCTTTTTTCCCTTTTCCATCAACCCATCCATCAAGGTAGTCTGACTCTTAGTCTTCTTCATAAAACTTTCTCTGCTGAGTTGAAGTCAGATAGAAGAGGCCATTAGTTACTCAAATCCCGCTGCTAATGCTAATGCTAAGTAAAGGGTGTCTTCTTCAACTGTTGTTCACAACAACTTAGTCTCTCTCAACAGTACAGTGTACACCCTTGCAGCAAGTGTATTGTCAATAAGTAAGCAATATAACTTACCACCGGCCACCACTGCTGCTGGCTCACCCCCTGCAGCTGCTGCATCTGGTGCTCCCTCCTTACTGGCGTCGCCTTCGCTGCTGGCCCCGGCACTGGTGGTTGGTACGCCTATAAAAAACATTTCACATTTTTTAGATGCCATATACGCCTCCCCCTATTTATTTATTTTCACTAGTAAGATTGAAAATACAATACATACATACACCACACACACACCACTAGTACAATTCGGGGACTAGAGTAGAGTAGACAGTATGTCCTATCGAAAATATTAAAATATCTGATTGGGCATTTTGTTGGTGGCAATTTCCGAAAAGCCTCTCATGAAGAGGCCAACCCAAAGGACTGGACTCAGAGGCTAGAGCTATTGGTGAATCTGAGTTTTTAAAAAGAAAAAGAGTGGCCAACTGGGCAGACAATCGGACATGAGGTCTCTCTTGGTTGGAAAATATAATGGCGCCCTCCTCCTACTTCCTTCCAGCCATTGTGCATGTTAATCAGTTTTTCACCATCAACTGCTGCTAATAAAAAATTGTACTAGGCCTAGATGAGAAAAAGTAAAATACACCACTTTGGGTTGTCCAACGTGATCATCATTTTATTTACTGATTGAACATGAGAAATTAAGAAAAAGCTTTCTCATCTCAACAAGCATGCGTAGAATACCTTACTTGGGCATGCAATCTGCACAGCAGAGTAGTAGTACTAGTGGTAGTAAGGACCAATGGGTTATCTGAGTCTTACAGTACCACCACTAGGCAGTCCACAAAATATATAAGGGGAGAGGGAAAGCTGACTGAAAAAACAGAATAAAGCAAGCGACAGACAAATAGTACAGAATCAGAGGCAGTTTGATTTGATGTAAAAAAAAAACAGACACTAGAAATATAAATAAGTTGGTAGGTAATGCAGGGATAACAAGAATTTAATTAAATACAGATAGATCGAAGAAGATTTGGTAAAAAATAGAATTAGGAAACGGAAATAATAGTTCTAAATAAATAAGGTGCGGTAAAAGTTAGGGAAATATATATTAATATTAACAATAAGAGGACTTACTGGGGCCAGCAGAGCCACCTGCAGAGGAGAGATCCTGCTGGGAGGCACCTGCTCCAGCTCCAGCCTCGGCACCGGCAGACCCCGTCTTCTTCTTGCCCCTGGAAGCTGATCATGTAAGACATAATTAAAGAGACAAAAATTGATTGGTGTGAAATAAATATAAAAAAATCGCTCCAAAAAGATTTTTTGACAGGAAACGGCAATTGCAATAACATTGACCTTTTCTAAATCAGACCGACTAGTAGTAGACTAGTATCGCGGTCGCCGACTGTCCTATCTTTATTATTCCACAGTTCATTCTGATTCCAGAATCCTAAACCTAAGTACCTAGCCCGCCTATTCCAAAGACTTTGGAATGAATTGCAAAAATATTATATTTGCTTCTAAGTTCCGATCTCATTCACAATCATCTCTCAACCCCCTTTGACAGGCCAATTTCACTAAGTCTGCATTTAGTCTTCTTCTTAAATGCATAGATGGGCACGTGCGTATTGCATACACCAAATTGGTTGGTTGCTATATTCACTCACTATACAAGCTACAAAAGGTTCTACTAAGGACTAAGGAGTCAAGGACTGAAGTCACGTGAGAGGATGCGTCACGCACGCCACTAAATTACAAACTAATATTAAGTAACTAACTAACTAATTACCACTATCTTAGTGACAGGACAAAGGAAAGGAGTCTCTCTAGTCTGCATTACCTAACTTAAGTTCACTAACCTCTCTTCCATAATCAGCCCAAGCGAGTGCAAAGTTGCTAACAAGTAAGATTAGTAGCGCCGAGCACCTGTCTAGAAGAATAACAGTCACATAATATAAGATTTTTATACGTAACTTACCTGCATGTAAGGAGCAGCATTCTTGCTATTTGGGAAAAATATAATATTCGCAATAACAATAACATAGAACACACAATAGTAATAATAATTAGCTACTCACCAAGCCCCGTGACCTCAACACCTAGCAGGTCCAGCAGGTCCTGCTCTTGGTCCAGGATGTCGGACCACCAATGCGTCAGTTGATTATGGGTGCGCCGGACCTCAGAGCAGCAAAACACTGCCTGGTGCACCCTTGCCCACTGCTGGTGATGCTCCCGCAGCCCGTACCCAGACCCAGGCCTGCCGTCTGCAGCTAGGGTTAAAGGGATGTGGCGCTGCACAAAAGAAATAGTGCATCCACTCCAATTCAGAAAATAAGGCCCGGGGCTGCACCTCTTCCGGGCGACGCCTTTCGCAAGGAATGCGGCTCCTCCGGGTCTCACTCTGGAGCATCTTAGTCTTAGTCATGGTTCTGGGGGGTCAGGGGTCAGAAAAGAAAATGTAGAAAGTAAAAAATTAAGTCAGGAGAAGAAGAAGGGAAGTAAAAAAAACAAAAAGCAAGTAATAGAAAAACAGCACAAAAACGCACAAAAGTAGAAAAAAACACAAAATATACACTTAGGAAGAGAGAGGGATAGATAATAAATTAAAAAGATCAGAAAAAAAGTTTTAGGAACAACCGATTGGAAAGATATAGGGAGGATTGAAAAAACAGGCCCAGAACCATAACAGACAAGAAAAACAAGAAGGCCACGCACATTGTCGACCATGTGGTGAAGTTTGTGTGATATTTCCCCCCGAACACGCAATCCGCCTATGTCTTCAGACCCGCAAAGCTACCATAGTACCCCAAAAATATATTTTAAAAAATTGTTTAATTACATTAAAAAAAATTCATTTACTTTACATTAACTACATATGTCTTTTTTATATTTTTAAACATATAAAAATGTATACTTATAAAAGGCATGTCTACAGTACAAAAAAACTAAATTAAAAATAAATTGTATTACACTTAGTATTAAAAATAAACCCCATAAATTAACTAAAAAAAACTAAACATGAGAGGGACATAATACTTTAGAAATGGAATTTGAAAAAACTGTTGAAATTCACTGAAGAAAACCAGAGGTTACAGGGATGTTATAGTCAGGGAATAGTAATTAAAAAACCTGAGAAATTTACTTAAAAAAACAAATGTTACAAGGACGTTAGAGTTAGGCTCAGATTTCACTCATACAAAACCAGTGAGATTTAGCAGTTATAGTTACCCGAGCTAATAATAACTTATGCCCCCCCAATGCACTGCTTATGATCTTAAATAATACATCACTCATCAATCAATCAATCAATCACGGCATTTATAGAGCGCGCTACTCACCCGGGAGGGTCTCAAGGCGCTCATGACATCTCAAATGACATCACTGATGTCATCATCCACAGAACCACTCACACACCCACTCAGAGCCCCAAACAACTTCTCATATACCCATTCACACACCCACAGAATGAATATATGATGTTACTTCGCATGCGTTTACAACGGATGCCTTTACAACCGGGTCACTACAACGACTGCGTTGTTACCACGCGTACCATTACAACGCAAGTCATTACAACGACTTGCTGTAGGGGGCACTGGAGTTTGGACTAGTATAATTTACTATTCCAACTCCAGTCTGTGCAATAGTAGGGAAGATGTTGGATTTTAAATCCTACACCCAAAGACCCATGCAGCAAGTCGTTGTAATGACTTGCGTTGTAATGTATGCATGGTAAAAACGCGGTCGTTGTACTGACAGCGTTGTAATGGTACCGCGTTTTACTGACAGCGTTATAAATGCTGTTTCCTCCACAGAACCATTCACACACCCATACAACTACTCACACATACATTCACTCATCCATACAGCCGCTCACATACCCATTTACTCACCCACACAGGCACTAACACAGCTGTTCACAGAACCATGCAGGTACTCACACACCCACTCACACATGGATACAGACAGTCACACATACAGCCACTGACACACCCACTTACTTACCCATAGAGCCACTGATACACTCACTTACTCACCTATACAGCCACTTACACAAAGATCTATGCTGGCACTTACACACCCACGCACAGACCCACAGAGGCACTCACAGACGCACTCACAGACTCATACAACCACTCACATACCCATTCACAGACCAATGCAACCACTCACACACCCACTCACTCATCCATACAGCCACTGCTACACCCACACACTACCCAAAACAGCTACTCACACACTCACTTATTCACCGATACAGCCACTAACATACCTTTACAGCCACACACACACCTACTCACACACAGATTCACAGAGCCATTCAGCCACTCACATAATATATGTTAAAAAATGGAATCACTCATTGTAGTACAGAGGGTATACTAATTTAACATTTGCAGTATCTTACTATATATCTTTAACAGAAAATTTTAGAAAAGACTCACAATCACAGGATGATGTCATCAGTGATATCATTTTAAATGTCATCAGTGATGTCACTGACCATGTCATGAGGGTTGTAATATGTGAGGTCATAAGCAGTGCATTGTGGGGGCATAAGTTATAGTTAGCTCAGGTAACTATAACTGCTGAATTTCTGTGGTTTTGTACTAGTGAAATCTGAGCCTAACTATAACGTCCCTTTAACCTTTGTTTTTTTCAGTGAACATATATATATGGGCGGCTGCATTGCAGTTCATGACTGCACGGAGGGTCAGGTACATTGTTACTGTGGCCCAAGCCCTGTTGACATTTGAACGGCAAGGTTGGAGCGCTATGGGGACCCGAGGAAGCCTGTGGGCCCTGGACTCACCTTCTTTAACAACTACACCCTCCTTTTGCTTGATATTTCAGCGCTCATAGAGCACGGACTCCGCCTTTGGTACTTACCATCTAGATGCATTCTGGGAGTTGCAGTCTTCGGATGACAGGCTGCAGCTGTGGGCGATCTGTAGGGTGGAGCCAGCTGACTTCCCCATCTAGGGGGAGGATCTTAGCAGTACAAGAGGAGGGAATCGGTGATATCCAAGTGAGAAGGGCGTCTGATGAAGGCACACTCCACGCCGAAATGCATTATGCCCTGCTGGTCCATTAAAGAGCTTCTGAAGTATTCCCCTGTGTGGTCTCTGCTTCTTCATGTTGGAGGAGGTTTGTGTGGATATTTTACGCGTCAGCCAGGGACGCGTTTCAGAGACCCCGCTCTGCAAGTTGGCCTGAAACATCACTGGTTCTGCTCCTGCAGCTTTTTGTTGGTTCCGAGGTATCGGATTGATTCAGGCCGGCCTTGGAAGACAAATTATACGAGGCGGCTGCATTGCAGTTCGTGACTGCACGGAGGGTCAGGTACATTGTTACTGTGGCCCAAGCCCTGTTGACATTTGAACGGCAAGGTTGGAGCGCTATGGGGACCCGAGGAAGCCTGTGGGCCCTGGACTCACCTTCTTTAACAACTACACCCTCCTTTTGCTTGATATTTCAGCGCTCATAGAGCACGGACTCCGCCTTTGGTACTTACCATCTAGATGCATTCTGGGAGTTGCAGTCTTCGGATGACAGGCTGCAGCTGTGGGCGATCTGTAGGGTGGAGCCAGCTGACTTCCCCATCTAGGGGGAGGATCTTAGCAGTACAAGAGGAGGGAATCGGTGATATCCAAGTGAGAAGGGCGTCTGATGAAGGCACACTCCTCGCCGAAATGCATTATGTCCTGCTGGTCCATTAAAGAGCTTCTGAAGTATTCCCCTGTGTGGCCTCTGCTTCTTCATGTTGGAGGAGGTTTGTGTGGATATATATATATATATATATATATATATATATATATATATATATATATATATATATATATATATATATATATATATATATATATATATATATATATATATATATATATATATATATATATATCAGTGAAAAAAACAAATGTTTTCAGGGTTTAAGCTTAGTTATATTTATAGATTCAGTTAGGAAAATGTTATTTATTCTTTCTGTACAAAATCAGCTTAAACTACACAAAACCTAGAGACATAAAAGTTATAACTATAACTTAGTTATAACTTTTGCCCCGACTGAAATGTCCTATAAGTCTCACAACTCAGTACACAGTGTTATGAACTTGCTAGCCACACAGAATTAACTGTAGCTTGTGCCTTCTCCATGCAGTGCTTATACCCTTTCATATTTCATCACTTATAGCATGTCAAATGATAGCATTCCTAGGAAGACTTATGACATGTCTAATTAAATACTTTATGAGAACACTGTGCATGGTAGACTGCCAAGTTGAGTGGAATGTCATAGAGTAGAGTGGAGGGGAATATTGTAGAGTGGAGTGCCGTGTCATTCAGTGGAGCGGCGTGTCATAGAGAGGAGTGGAGTGACGTGTTGTAGAGTGTCATACAGTGAAGTAGAATGGCGTAGAGTGGAGGGGAATAAAGTGGAGAAGAGAGTCGTTCAGTGACATAAAGTGTAGTAGAGTGTCGTAGAGTGAAGTTGCATAGAATGGACAGAGTAGAGTGGAGTGGCGTGGAGTATATTAAGGTGCAATAGAGTGGAGTTGCGCGTCAAACTGAATTTTGACAAAATAGAGATACCCTTTTTTGGCACAAACAGTCACCCAGACACTTACAATTGGTTGCCTTCAGAGCTGGGCACCCCCCCACCCCACTCCATCATCTGTGGTAAGAACTCTAGGCATCAAATTCGACTCCAACCAGTCTTTCGAACCTCAGGTTAGAGCTGTGTCAGCCAGCTTTTTCCTCACACTGAAATCTATTATAACAATGCTCCATCTGATTCCTGAGGAAAATTGGAATACCGTCATTCATGCCATGATAACTTCAAAGCTAGATTATGCTAATAGCCTTTATCTGGGTCTACCATCGTATCCGCTATACTTCCTCCAGATCATCCTAAACACTGCGGCTCAGTTGATCCTGAAAATCCCAGCTCGTTCATCTGTCTCGGTCCCCTTGCACAGCCTACACTGGTTGCCCTTTGTCAGCCGCATCAAATTCAAAGCACTAATATTTGCTTTCAGAGCTTGCGATCAAAAAAGCACTTTATATTTATGAAGAAGAGTACCTTCCTACCAACAGGGGAGATCATTGAGCTCCAATGGGCCAAAACCTTTTTATGGTCCCAGGGTCCACAGGGCAAAAAGAGGAGGTCGCTTCTTTTCCTTCTTGATTGCTAAACTCTAGAACTCATTGCCTTTGACTCTTCACTTCGCTCCTACTGAACCAGTTTTGCGTAAGGTTCTGAAGACTTTCTTTGAGGTATAGACTTCCTGTTCTTTGGTTTGATTAGTCGACTGATCCATATTTAGCGCTGAGACACCTCTTTGGAAGCAGCCGCGCGCTTTATAAATTGTTTTGGATTGTATAGAGTAGAGTGGCATGCAGTGGAGTAGAGTGGAGTAGTGTAACATAGATTTGAGTAAAGTGTCATTAACTGGCGTGCCATGCGTGAATGGAGTAGAGTGTTGTACAGTAGAGCGGAGTGGTGTGTCGCAGAGTGGAGTGGTGTTTCATACAGTGGAGTGGAGTGGCATGCCATAGAGTGGAGTGGAAGTTGTAGAGTGGAGCAGAGTGGTGTACAGTAGACGAGCATTGAGTGGATTGCCGTGTTGTAGAGTGGAGTGGTGTAGAGTGGTGTGGTGTGGCTTGTCATACAGTAGAGTCGAGTGGCATGTCATAGTGTGGTGTGAGTTACAGTGTTTTAGAACCGAGGGGCGTAGAGTGGTGTGGCATAGAGTGAACTGTGATATTGTAGAGTAAAGTGGTGTAGAGTGGAGTGGTATGTGGTAGGGTGGAGTGTTGTGGACTGTTGTAGAGTGGAGTGATGTGTTGTAGAGTGGAGTGGCGTATCATATCATAGAGATATATTGGGTAAATGGCCAACAGATTTAGAGGAAATTTGGCAGAAATATATTTATGGGGTGGAAAGGATCCTTTTTGACAGTAGATCTAAATTGGTACAATTGTTTTAAAGTTATAAGGCACAAAACATTTGTGGTATATTGGGCCGTGGTATACAGCACTAATTTTATGTTATACCACGGTACAGCACAATGACAAAACAATATATGCTTGGGTAATGAAAGACCTAATAAAATCAAAAAGCAGCCATATTATTAAGGCCACCTTCTGTGCTCTGGGTTGCAAAGAGAAATATAGATTACTACTGTTTTAGGATTGCATAGGAAGGAATGAAGCAGTTTAGCTAAGTCTGTAAAGGTAAGGAAAAATAGTTTTATTACTTTATGTTTTTTGTTTTTATTTTACAGAGTGCAGTGGAAGTACCTAGAAATTAAAATGACCGCTGGGTTGGGCCACGGACTCTAAATTTAATGTGAAAATTTTGTATTGCCCTGATCCCTGATCGCAGGAAAAAAAACATTTAAAAACAATGTTGGCCCTAGGGGGTCTGTGTGGGGCCCACCCGCAAGGGCTGGTAGGTCAGGGTATCCCTGAGTCCTGTAATGGCTGCCGCAACATTTCAGTTCATTTTGGATCCAGCCAATCAGAGCATTCACTCCTGTGGAGACTCGCTCCCACGGGAGCGAGATGACCCACGGGAAAAAAGCCCCAGAGACCGATCAGAACACTCTTTTGTGTCTTAATTTCACAAAAACTACACAACAGATTTACACCAAATCACAAAAAACACACTTTCTGGAACAAGATCTAGCATCTTGCCAAACTTATTGCAATTCCGTAAAAAAAAAATTGTTTGCAGTTTCCCATTCCAAAAAAGTCTATGGAAAATGCTTGGAGATTTTGCATTTTAGGACCACCCCTTTTCTCAGCTTTCTGTGAAGTTTTGCGGTGATAAGTCAAGCGGGGACCTAAAAAAAGGGGGGGTCTCAAAATACGTTTCCCATGCAATTTTGTGATACCGCAAAAAAGGCTGAACAGACGTACCCAGAATTTGGAGGAAAACTACCCCTTATTCCAAAAAGATTTTTTTTGTAATTCAGGGTAAATCCGTTCAGTCAATTTTGAGAAACTAAGGTTCAAAATTCAGGTTTATTTCACGCTGTGGAGGATCTGCTGAGCCAACAGATCAAAAGATAAGATCTGAGTGCCTCTCCATGCATTGGGCATTTGGAGGAAAATATTGTGATACAAAAATATCATGTCAAAAAAATCAGGAAGTAAAAAAAATCATCAACAGGAATATCAAAGGTAAAAATATTGTTTTAGGTGTTTTTGATTTCATTATAAAAATATCAATTTAGAAAATATAGTATGTAATATCATTTGTAAGTGTAAAAGAGTATGCAGTTTATTGTAGTGTGTTTGATTTCATATGTTTATAAAAAATTGTATTTGTGTTTATAGTAAGATAATTTATTAGTTATGAAATTGTTAAAATGTGTATTTTTAGTTCTATTACTATTTGTAAATAATGGTTTTAGAATTTTTTTTACTAGCAAAATATTAGGGGCATGATTTGGATGTCGGGCGGAGAGCTCTCCGCCCGACATCCTGAGCTTTGATTTGATTGTTTTGATTACGGCGGTCAGAGGGAAAACCGTAAAGGGATTCCGATCCTTTTTCGACAGGCTCTATGAGATTGTCGGGACAGGAGCGGAATAGTAATCCCTTCAGTGACGGCGGAGCCAGGCTCGGCTCTGCCGTCAGGATTACGATGTCGGTTTCCGACAGCCAATCCATGTCAGCCTTTCCCATATCGATTGGTTGTCAGAAATTGACTTTGGGGGCCTCCTTCCTCCCTGGCCCTCCGCATATGGGCCTGGAACATCCCTGCACCTTTAGGTGCCTGCCACACGGTGCAGGGATGTTTACCAACTTCCATTTTTCAATGAGAGCTTGTCCTGCGGGCTTTTCAGACCGCCACACAAGCTCCCATTGGAAAATTAATGTTTCCGACCGCACAGAGGGGCTGATTACGTTGGCGGACGGACTGGAGTCCGTCCACCATCGTGGTGGTAACCGGGACCGTCTGCAATACATGGGGCGGTGCCACACACCAAATTATGATACGACCGCCACCGTGGCGGACGCATCTTGCATTTTAACATTGCGATGGTTGCTGCCGACAGCAGCACCCGCCGCAATGTTGAAAATGCATGTTGTGCATTTCACTGCACTACGTGGCAGGCACCACACAGTGCCTGCCACTTAGTGCACTAAAATGTAGGGGGGTACCATGGGTACCCCCCAGTGCACAAACACCTCCCCCAACACAAGGGGGTCCGCAACGGGCCCCCGAAACCAATCCCCACCAGCCTTTCAATGGCGGTTTACCCGCCACGGAAAGGCTGGCTTCCGCCAGCATTGTAATTCGGCGGACGGAGCCTGCTAGGCTCCGCCACCATTTTAAGCATGCTGACCGCTCTGCCAGGCAATCGTAACGATTGCCTGTGGCGGTTCCGTGGCGGACGGTCTTTGCGACCGCTGCGGTCCGGAAGCGATACCCACCGCCATCGTAATTCGGCCGTGGGAAAATTGCTGTCAATTGATGGAAGGATCGCTACCGCCGGGCTGGCGGTGACGATCCTTCCGCCATCGTAATCAGCCCCATAGTGCGGTTCAATCCAAATTAGAGTTTCAGAACTGCCGACCTATGGTCAGGTGGTTCCTTCCCCGCAATGCCCGACATCGTAAAGAGGGCCTGGGTGTTTAGTGGACTAGGTGGGAAGATTTCTTAAAAAGTGTACATTTTAAAGTATATTTGATGTTAATTCTTTTAATGATATACAAACTAATATTTTCACAATTTTTAAATGCATTTTGTAACATTAAAATATTTTAATACATTGTATTTTATAAATAATTAAAATATATACTGATAATATTAAAGTGATGCAAATTAGAAATATAAAATTAATATTGAAATTATAAAGCTATTTTAAACATTTAAAAAAATTCATTTATTAAAGTAAAATAATTATGGGGCTTATTTCAATGTCGGTGGTCGGAACGCCATCTGCTATCTCGGCGGTCTGGGGACCGCCAGACTGCCAAATTTTGATGGGACTGCAGTGCTGCCAGTCGGAAAGTGCTGTGTTTACACGGCAGCTTATGCTGCGGCTCAGGAAAAGGGCTGCAGCACAAGCCACAGTGTAAACATAGCACTTTGTGGACATCCATGCACCATGTGGTGCATGGCACACGGTACATGGATGTCTGTGAGGGCACTACTTGTGCCCCCAAGGCTACTTTGCAGTGGATCACGAGGGACTGGGGCCCTGTTTGGGGTCTCCAAAGTCCGTTTAAGGCAGTCTTTTCATGTCAGACCGCCATGGAAAGGCTGTCGGAAATATATTTTTAATTTTAAAATTCTAAAATTAGTTTGATATTTGTTTAATGTTATGATTGTCAATTTTGGATTATTCATTATTTTGTAGTTATAGAAATATCTTTTGCTATGTTAATTTTTAAATATGAATGTATACGTTTGTAGTTTTGATTAGTGTGTGATTAGATTCAATTTTTGTTTATTTTGTAGTTAAAAATGTGTGTGATTATGGAGTATTGACTGTATATAAAATGTTTAATTTATATTGTCTTGTATAAAATGTTTTAGAATGCAGTGGAAAAATAAATTTCACCTATTTCACGTCCAACAACTTCTTTAAATAAGCTTAGATTCGATTGGTAGTAGTAAATGTCACCCTTTTAATGTCCAACACATTCATCAAAATGGTTATATTGAAGTAGGAATAGTAAATCTCACACCTTTAGTGTCCAGCACCTCCCCCCAGTATGGTTAGATTGGAGTGGTAATAGTAAATGTCACCCCTTTAGTGTCCAATAACTTCCTCAATATGGTTAGATTGGAGTTGGAATAGTAAATGTCACTCTTTTAGTGTTTCAACACCTTCCCCAAATTGGTATAGGTTGCAGTGGGAATATTAAATGATACCCTTTTAGTGTCCAACCCTTTCCCCAGTCTAGTTTGGGTTAGAGTGGAATAGTAAATGTCACCCCTTTAGTGTCTAACACTGGCCCCAAACTGGGATGGATTGGAGTGGGGATAGTATCTTTCACCTGTTAAGTGTCCAACACCTTCTTCAAATCAGTATAGATTGGAGTGGAAATAGTAAATTATACCCTTTTAGTGCCCAACACCTTCCCCAAATTGGTATAGGTTAGAGTGGGAATAATAAATAACAAGCTTTTAGTGTCCAACACTTTGCCCAAATTGATTTAGATTAGAGTGGGGATAGTAAATATCACCTCTTTAGTGTCCAGCACTTTCCTAAAAATGGTTTATAATAGAGTATTCTTGTTATTTTTAGTCTAGTTTTCAAGAACAAGGTTGCGGGAAGGTGCTGTTATTGACCTGAACAGTTAAGTTATTTTTTAAGGGTTTTGAGGGTAGGGAGGTAGAGGGGGAACGTCTACAAAGTAAATATAGTGTATATTTAGCGGTATTAATAGTAGTGGTTTCATTAGTATCACAGAACCAGTTAGCGGTAAGGTGCTGTTATTCATTGACTAAGTCCTTTTTTAAGGATTTGTTAAGGGTTTCGAGGATAGGGGGATTTGGAGGGGAGGTATAGAAGGAACTTATTGTGTTGTTTGTGGGTTTGTTGTATATTTAGAGGTATTCATAGTAGTGGTTTTCAGTTGTTTGTGGTTTAGGATTATCATACACTGTTTTAGTAATGCAACCTTATGATATGTTAAATTGTGGTCAGTCGCGGCTCCTGGAGGGAGTGCTGCGGGTGGTGGGGCGGGGCAGGGGCAGGGTGGGGGGTAGTAAATTCCGGCATACGGCCGAACGGAGTTAAGTACATAAATGAATAAATAAAATGAACTACATTGCGCGCTCCGCATCGCCATTTGGCGTTGCAGCGCGCGCAATGTAATTCGTTTTATTTATTTATTTATGTACTTAACTCCGTTCGGCCGTATGCTGGAGTTTACTACCCTCCACCCTGCCCCTCCCCCGCCCCGCCCCACCGCCCCGCAGCACTCCCTCCAGGAGCCGCGACTGATTGTGTTATGTTACTTATATTTTGATGATTGATTGTGATGTTGTACTGTGTTTTGCAGGTGAGTTTTCTTATTTACTTTGCAGGTTTTGTCTACAAACATCCTATGGGCAGAGGGTGTATCCTTTTTTTTCAAAGGAAATTAATTTTGTTTTATAATAAACTAATGTTTTTACTGTTATTTCCTTTTTTCAGGTTTCCTTGATCATTTCTTTTTTTTAACACTTTTCTGGGGGGTTTTATGGTTCATAGATACTTTTCATTGCTTCAAGGGATCTTTATTTGATTCAGTTTATTTTGCATTTTTTGGGGCTTTTTGAATAATATTTTTCCTGTTTTGGGTGAATTACTGTTTTTGGCTATGTGGATACAGCGGAAGATCTGCAGCAACAAAACAGCATGTCTTTTAATTTCATTTAGTTTTGGTGGGAAATGTTATATTTTATTGTTTTTGTAAATATTATGTGAATGTTATTTGGAATTGTGTGGTTTATGTGTTGCAATTTTTTTATGTGATGGATTAAGTTGATAAGGGTTTCATTTTTTTGTTTAAATAATTTATATATCATTTTTTATCTCAGCCTTCATTAGCAGTGGACTTTTCTTAAATTTTTAAACTGATGTAATTAAAAAAATGTTTATTAATTTAAAAAAAAGGATTGGTCATATTGGTTTAGATTTTGTGATAGCTGTTTTGGACATGGGTGTGTTACTATTTATTTTATAATATGCTTTTGGCTATTATTTCTAAGTAATCTACTCCTTTGTTATTTATAAAAAGTTTTACATTAAATTATAGCATCTTGCACATTCTTTTGGTTTGTATGCTAAGTTTAGGGGCAGTTTAGCTAACAGATTGCTCCATTCGTAGTTGTTGGCAGCTTTGCTCTTTTTATAATGTCTATATAAATGTATAATATGTAGGTTGGGTTCTACCTAGTGTGGATTGGAAGGCATTGTTCCATCCTTCCACTGCATTGTTTGCTTTGAATTCCTGTGCCAGGGTGCTGTCATAGACATCCCACCATGGTATTTGGAATCTGGGTTGGCGTCTGTGTCCAGTGCAATGCAGCCTGCCGACCAAAGAGTCTCTTTGAAATAATCCATTAGGCGGCTTAGTTTGTCTTTGTTTGTTGGTAGAAAGGGCTTTCTATTAGTAAATTGTAGCTGTTAGCTACCTCTGTGACAGAGACATAGGCTGGTGCTATCATTGTTTTTTATTTCAAAGGCAAATTGACTGTTTGTAGAATATTCAACACTTAGGGCCCTATTATGAGTCTGGCAGTCCCAGTATCGCCAGACTTGCGGTGGCAAATCCAGCCACCGCCGCACCAGGGGTCTGACTGCCCGATTACGACTCAGGCAGTTGGACTGCCGCAACTCTGCCTGGGACCCGCCATTCCCTGGTGTAGGAGCAGCGGTCAGAGGCCGCAATATGCTGCCATGGTCCAGCCAAGCATATTACGATATTCCTCTCAGCCACGCTTTTCACTACAGTTCTGATTTTGGCACCGCCGGGCAAATTTTGACCAGCCTTTCCATTTAGGTTTTCATAAAGGGGACCCCGCCAGGAAAAGGGCAGCGGAAATCCTGAGAATGGGGCCCCAAACAGGGCACAAGGGTGTTTTAGCCCATGGGGAGGTGCATGGGGGCACATGTTGTTCCCCCTCTGCTTGAACTGTTGTGTGTGCACTGTGTGCCATGCATGAGATAGTGTATGGTACACAGTGCATCGACGTGCACTGCGACGCTGCTACGGTGGCGGTATATGCTACAGGCTCTCTATGCGCTGAAGCATGCTGCTGCCATGGTACCGCAGAAATAACACTGCCAACCTAGCGGTGTTTGCGCAATACAGCGGTCAGGATGCCACTGGATTGGCGGGATTCTCCTGACTGCCGCAATTGCGGTCCGACAGTCGGACCGCCAAACTTGTAATTGAGCCCTTAGTGCAGATTGTTGGAGGCGTCTCCATATACTTTGATTGAAATTATAGTAAAGGCATTGTAAGGCTATCTGGGGTACATTTTTTAAAAGGTTTGAATTATGGCTTGCTCAAAGTCTGTGATTATGTTTTGGGGGTAGGAATTGTTTGTTTTATGTTAAATGTGTTTTTAGAGACCGTAGTAAGTGCTGCTTTGTTTATTTGGTAGTAGGACATATGTAAAAGGGATATTGGTGTTTTGATATCCACATGTATAGTGTATATCTGAGTGAATGGTCTGGGATTCCTCATCCAGGTTTGACATTGGCTTAGTTTTAGTAAGTTATGTGCTGTAGAGAATTTTAAAGTTAATTTCTCATTGTTAAGGTTATGATGTAAAAGGAAAGGTTCCTCATTATGTGTCATTGGTAAATGTTCAGGTATTTCTATGTCTTGGTACCTTCTAAGGGCAGGAGGAATATCGCTAGTGGCTTTTTTGGTTTGTGCATTTAAATGTTTTAAAGTGAATATAGGTGGTAGTTGGCCTGTGATGTGTTCGGGGACTTTATCCAATGTATCTTTAAGGATTTTGGTTGTGGGTTCCTGGGAGCTGGTGCTTACCTCTCTTATATCCTGCAATACCTCCCTTATTTCTATTTCTGTCACATTTGGGGGATGGTTGTGCTCTCGTACATGAATTACAACATCATCTTTTGTAGTTGCCCTCCCATAGAATACAATAGAATAATATTTGGTACATTTCCAAATTATATTCTCTGTTGATGCACTTTATTGGCGTTAGATGTAGCCCATGTGATTTAGGGCCTGATTACGAGTTCAGCGGTCAATCGGCCCTCCAAACCCGTGGTGGAGAAGTGGTGGGGGACCGCCACACCAGCTGTCCGACCACAGTATTATGAGTACGGCTGTTGGAGGGCTTTGGAACCACCGCAACCGCCGGGGATTCGCGATCCATGTCGGTGGCACGGTGGTCTGGGGAAGCAATATGCATGGCGATACCATTGCTGCACCACCATGCATATTATGAGTTTCCCCACTGCCAGCCTTTTCATGGAGTTGAACCCGCCATGAAAAGGCTGGCAGTTGGGAAACAAAGTGGGCCCTACAGGGCCCCCTGTTACCCATCTGCATGGGGGTGCATGCAGGGGAGCACACACTGTGCCCCCCTGTGTGTATGCACCCCTGTTCCAGCACAGAGAGGACTGTTCAGTCCATGCCGTGCAGGAACGTCCACTGGCAGTCCCACGGTGGTGCAGTTATAAGGCCCACTATGAGCCTTTAAACTGCACTGCTGCGGGACAGTCATGCCATCCGCCCGCCAGACATCAAAATTACTTGTATCTGGCGGGCGAGCGGGTGGTGGTCGAGTTTGGTAGTCATGGCAGCCTACTGCAGGACTGCCAAACCCATAATCAGGACCTTAGTAACTACTTTCCTTTCTACGAGGTTATGTATTTTTTTGCCTCTGTCATTGTATCTGAGAGTAGTGTAATAGTATAAAAATAAGCAATATTTTAAAGTTTGTATATTTGTTATTTACATATAAAATTATGCAACTACTTCTGTTTTGTCTACTTACATGTATGTTCTGTTTAGATGTTTCACACTGTATTGAAGAAACCATTCAATTGTTTTTATAAAAGAGTGACACAGTGTGAGAAGAGGAAGCCATAGTTTGAATATACAATGCCAAATCAGAGGTGTCACTCCAATGAAAATTATTAGGAAAGGAGTCAAGGATTGACTTGCACAAAAGTTCATATTTATAGCTATCTAAAGACTTTAACTTAAATAGTTGTTGCAATTCATCAATGGTTAAAAATGCATTGTTATGCTAAATATTTTTTAAATAGAAAATACCAGCTTTAATCCAGGAATTCAAAAATTTTGGGTTGCGAGATAATTTAAGCATAGGATTATACCATAATGAGGAATGCAGTATAAGTGACATAAGAGATTGAAAAATTTAGTCAAAATCTTGTAATATTAGTTTTGTAGACTTCAATATTACTGATCTCTGAAGCAAAACAACAGAGTTAGTCATAGTCATTAATGCAGGCAGAGGAAATGGTGCAATCAAATTTTGTTCAATATGGAGCCATGCAGGTGTATTACTAAGTACCGTAGATTGAAACCATAACATACTTTGTTTTAAAATAAAAGCTTTATGATAATTTGGTAATCCGAAACCACCACTGCTCTTGGCCAGTTTTAATTTCTGATAATTTAGACGAGGAGATTTGTTATTCCAAATGAATTTGGCAATAAATGTATCCATATTTTTATAGAACTTAAGAGGAAGCTGTGTAGGTATCATAGAAAGAAGATAAAACATTTTTGGAGCAATAACGTTTTTAACAGCATTTATTTTCCCCCACCAAGTTAAATGTAGTGCAGACTATTTTTGAAATTTGTTTTTAATATAATCAAAAATGTAACCACAATTTAAGGAAATTGATTGTTTTATGGTATGCGAAAATATTATACCAAGGTATTTGATTTTGTCTTTTGTCCAAATAATTTCTTTGTTTCGAACCATAACAGGTAAACAATGAACATTTAAAGGAAAAAAATTCAGTTTTATTAGTATTTAGCGTATATCCTGAAAACTAAGAATACATGTTAATTAAATGTAATAATGGAGGAATGGAAGATGCCTGATCACTGAGCATAGGTTGACGTTTTAATAGGTACATTATAAATAATGAGACCTTCAATTTCCATAGAAATCATTGGGGGTGTTCTAATGTGGAGCAAGTGCTTTCTTTTCTGTTGGATGATAGAAAAAAGTTAGTTTCTTTTTAAATGTTAATTTGTTGGTAGTTTGTAGAGGTTGAGGTTTTTAGGTTTATTTCTACTCACTATTTGGATGAGTTCATAGGTTTTTATTAATTTATGTATACTTACTTTCTTATATCTATTTGCTAGTTTCTGGTAATTATTTTATTCTGGCAGTTTATCACTTTTCCAAGTAGTGTTTTCTTTTAAGAAGTCTATGTAATGAGATATAAGTTGGAAAGTGTTTTATTAGTTATTTGCTATTTTACAATTTCACATTTATTAACAACAACGTTTTAGTTTAAATATAAGTATTACTTACTTTGTTAGGTAGTTGTTGAGATGTATACATTTCTTCTTTAATGGTCTGGTCCGAAAATCGGGCAGAGTTTCCTCGTTTTGCCGGGTTTTGTCATTTTTGAAGTATTTAGTTGTTAAAATGAGTGTGCCTTTTATATTGCAGATTTAATTGTCTGTTTTATTTGGTTAAAATTGCTTATACTTTGATTATATTGGTTGGTTTAGTTTTAGGTAGAATGTTTTTTATCAGTTATGTCCTTCTATGGTAAACACTAATTTAGATTTTATTTATAATGTATAGTATATAGTTTGATAGTTTAGAATATATATTTATCTATATATTAATAATATATTACATATGTAATATAACCTATATATTAATATAAAGGTTGTTGTCTAAGTGTTTGTAGTTAATGCTAATATTTCTGGGGGTTGTATTGATATGATTTTAGTATAATTTATTGGGGTGAATGGTAAATATTTTGGTGATGTATTATAATTTTTAACATGTGTGTAAAATGCTTTAAGTTTACCTCTAATATTTTGTTTATCTAAAAAGTAATGTTTTTATATTTATGAATCATAATTTAATTATTTCAGTAATATTGCATTCGATATTGTAGAAGCAATATTTTTGAGCTATATGTTTATTAGAAGGTGACAATATTTTAACAATGATATTTGTGTTTTCGATACAGGTAAATATCAATATTTTTAACAATGAATTTTGTGTTCTCAATATTTGCTGTTTTACTAGTTGAGTATAGGAAATCAATATTTTAATTATCAATATGTATTTTCAGATAATTTTGTGTTTTGATATTGTATGCATCAATATTATGTCAATGACTCCATGCATTGCTTATGACCTCACATATTACATCATTCCTATGACATCATTGATAACATCAGTGATGACATCTGAAATGACATTTATGACATTACTGTGCATGGCGGAGGTGTGTGTTATAGTTACTTCAGTTAACTATAACTGGTGAATTTCTGTGATTTTTAGAGTTTAAAACATTACATTTCACTTTCTATAATGCCACTTTAAACTTTGTGTTTTCAGTGACTATATATAAAAGTTACAGTACAGTTACTGGGTCGTATCATCATGGACTTCACTGACTCAGTGCACAGATAAGTGCATGTGTTTTTGCATGCAAGTTGTCAAAAGTTCAAACATAAAACTTGCCATTTCTCCAAGTTAATGCATGAACTTCAGAAAAAACAAGTCAGAACGAGAGAGAGGAAATATCTGGTCACTGTTTTCAACTTATTATGTTAAAATTCATTCATTAACTCCAAGAAATTCCTAGTTATATGTTTGATGTTTAGACACGCAACACACTGAACTCCACGCTGAGCCAGTAAAGCTTGTTATGGTTTTGAATTAAAATTGAAAATCGCAAGTTAAGGTTAGCGCCGCATTCCATAATAAGACAACAATTATGCAAATAATAACTCAACTCCCACATCCAATGTCCAAGACCTTACCCTTGATGTAACAATTACAGATATCATAAATGATCCTTCAGGTAGGTCAGATTATATATCACATTATCATGAACACTATCAATGAGACAACTATGAATATAGTATTATTGTTTGGTTTGAGCATGTGTTAGTAATTTAATGATGTGATTTTAGGTGTTGTTACTTATTGTTATACGTATTGTGATGTCATAAGCATTGAATTTGTTGTGCTAGTTATATTTGCATGACTGTTGTGCTAGTTATGGCTTGTGAAGGTAAGTACAACTTGAAAATGTATGTGATATTTTAGTTTTAATTTGTAACCTTACTTGCTTATTCTACTATGACTCTTTGGGCTTCCCCACCTAATCTAGATGGTCCTCCCTACTCTATTCAGACGGCTTTCTTTTTTTTTTAACATGGAAATTGAGCACTACATCCTGTAATGGTACCTACATTGTATTTGTGATTATTACTGCCAGCCAGTCAAATCTTTAGGTCAACATGACAGGAGAAATGGCTCCCTCTCCCAATTAAATGTCTTCATTTTGAAAAATGTGGGTCAATAGATGGTCCATGAACCTGGGATTGCTGACCAGCTGAGGACTAATGGTTCAATTATCCCTAACTCTATATAACCATTTAAAGCCCACTTGACATATTTTGTGAAGCTAATTTCTCAAACATTACTGAATGGATTGACATCAGACCAAGCAAAGGCAATACATTTACTACAATTCTACTTTCAAGTCAAATTTGGTGTAATTCTATTAAGTCATTTTTTGTGTAGCAAAGAGCAAAGAAGGTGATGGAGTTAAATGGTTTCAATTTTATTTTATTTGCAAAATGACTTAAAACCATTGTAATAAATATCAGCAGCAATAAAACATTAAAACATACTAAATACTGTGTTACACTTCTTGTAAGGTAAAATCTTTCTCTTGTATTAAAATAAAACGTTTCTCATTTGCTGTAACCAATAAGAGTTACTTTAAAAGAATTGTGTAGTTATTGTGCTAAAGTAAAGCATAAATAGCAGTGTTTGTAGGAGGGCCGTGTGCAAAGGTCGAGACTGAAAGTCAGGGGTAATCTGGTTAGAGACAATTATACATGAGTTAGGAACCAGGAATCCTTACCTGGCTTTGGTCCAGGACACGTGTGCAACAAGTGCAGAAGATTATAAAAGTGCTATGTGCAAAAAACCAAAGACTTAAGTTCAAGACCCATGAGGAGGACGTCCTGGGGATCAGAAGGTGCTATATGCAGAAAGCAAGGTCTTAGTCTTAGATAGGGCTGCATCAACTGGAGTGGTGGCTAACAACCTTCACCCAGGGTCCCAACTCCAAGCAGGAGAGCTGAGAGTCTTCTCAACATATTATATCCTTTGGCAGCTTCTTGCGCACCAGTGCGAGGAATTTTACTAGTGGACAATTCAGCTGTGGATCGTCAGGAGCAAAGCAGGCCAGCACGGCGTGTCTTCATGAGTGAATCACTCTTTGGTTAAATGGAGCTTTCAGCAACTGTCTTCTTTCCTCCAGCAGTTCTTCACAGGTGCATAGCAGGTGCAGTATGTCCTTAGTGTCCTTTCCACAGAGGGGACAGATCTTTGGTGTGGATACTCTCAACCAGTGGGGAAGATAAGTTGTGCAGGGTATCAGCCCCAGGTGATATTTCCAAAATTGCTCCTTGATGGATCTAGGGAAGCCTAGGCTGAGGTATTTCTGGCACGCTGAGACAGGTTAGGTATTTATTGACATCCAAGCATGTGCTCTAGCTGAGAATGCCACATTGTCTTCTACCAAAGAGAGAAGTTTGATTGATTTCCACACTGTTTTTTTTTTAAAACCACATGTGTGGTTGGAGCTTCCCAAAACTGGGTCAACCCGGTCCTGGCCAGGGATTCCTTCAGATATGCTCTAGCAGGTGACGAGTCCCTCTGCTGGGGCTCCTGGCATAGGCAATGGTTAAGAGTGCAGGGAGCCACTTTCTTGATTTTGCCCCTAACGTTGATGAAAGCTCCTCACCTCGCCAGGGACAGATTCTGGAGACCGAACTCCAGCCTGATTTGTGCTGGCAAGGTGTACTTGGGTAGGCTGAAGATGATCCTGTATGCCTTTACTTGAGTGCTGTCTAGGATTTTTGCATCCCTGCCTCTTAGAAGCTTATTGCCGTATGTTATTGTTGGCAGCAGCTTGGCGAGCATTACCCAGATGGGAAAATATGGCCCATTTAATTTTGATTTTAGGTTCTTTAGTGACACTGCAAGCACCAGGCCTTTCCTTTTTATGGTGTCCCTTTGTTGCACAAAATGCCTGCTTTGTCAATGATCACTCCTAGGTATTTGTAGTCTGTAGTTCACTTAATTTGCATCTTTCGCCAGAACCCCATGCCAGTGAGTTTGTCCTTTTGCTGCCAAGCGTCATTGTGTGTGTTTTGTCAAAATTGATGGTCAGTCCTTTTTTTTGTCAGAGTATTTCCGTGTTGTGTTGAGAAGGTTCTGTATGCCTACCTTAGTTTGACTGACTAGGCCTATGTCATCGGTGTACATGAGACTCAACAGTGCCAGGCCCCCTAGCCTCAGGGCATGGTAGTTACAAGTGTTCAGTGTCGGGGTCAGGTCGGATAAAAATAAATTAAATAGGGTGGGTGCCAGGACGCACCCCTGCTTTAGCCCTTTGCTTGTTGGAATTCGCCTCAAGAGGTGCGTTCCTTCTCCCAGCTTCACTTGTACCCATGTGTCCGTGTGGAGGGTGATCAGCAAGGCCAGGAGAGTCCGAGGTATGCCCAGCGTGCTAGTTTGCTCCAGAGCCTGGTCCTGTCCACATGATCAAATGCTGCCTTGTACTCTATGAAGCATAGATGAAGTGGCTGCATTGAGGCTTTCGCCTGATCTATGAGCAGTGATATGGCCATGATGTTAGTTGTCTTGCCCTAGGTTTTTGGAAACCATGTTTGATTCAGTGGTATGATTTCTTTATCAGTTGCCCACTTCAACAGTTCCTCCAATAAGGTCCCTGCAAAGTATTTTGACTCACTGTCGATGAGGTCTATTAGGCAATAGTTCTTTGGCATGGTCCTGTCCTCGCTTTTGTGTATTGGGGATATTAGCAAACCTCTCCAGGAGGTTGGGATTGTGTTGCCGAGGCTGATTTCAAGGAAGAGTGGCTCTGATGCTTCTGCCCAGAAGTCGGCGCTGTGCTTGCAAATCGCAGGGTGATGTCATTGGGCAATGGGGCACCTTCTCTCTGGCCTTTGCAAATTTGACACCCAAGTAGGTTTGTTCTAAGTGACCTTGAGGAATTGGTCTGTTCGTTTACTGACAGAGGAAAGAGTACAAATTGGCTAATGGTCTCCAGGGGGATGCTTGACTGAGTGCTTCCTGGTGTCAGGCTGGCTTCTGAACCTGTTCTTATGAGGAATTTTGCTGATTGAAGTGGTACTCCAGGTATGTTGCTTAAGCATCTTCGGCTATGTGAGAGGTGACTCGCCCATGTGAGGGGCGTATGAGTTTGTTGATTGTTCCCCTGAATCGCGTACTGTCATTATGATTGATGTCTGCGAATAGCTTTGCCCAAACCTCGTCCTCTTGTGATCTATTGATGGTCCTCTTCAGCTTTTTTAATTTTGTTTTTTGCTGCAGTAGTGCCCCTTGGAAATCAAGGTCCCCAGGGTTGCATCAAAGTGACCATAGGCTGCTATTTACAGATTTTTTTAGTTGCCTGAGGTGAGTCCTTTGGGCATTTGGAATGCACCCCTTCACGTTGGGTACCTTGGAGTGATTTGATTTATGCGGTACTGTGAACGTTTGCCCCAACTTGCTGGTAAAAGACTTCCATCTTCCTATTTCGCTGTCCACTGTGCCCCCATGTTCACTTAATAACGCCATTGCGGACTGGGATAAATGCTCTATGGTTGTCTGTGCAAATTGAATTCTCTTGTAGTTGAACGTAAAGAAAGTGTTGGGAGGTTCTTTTGTTCTATTGAGTTTTGGCATAGTAGTTAATTAGGGCTGTCTCTTGCAGGCGATGGTCACTATCACCTCTATCGCCTAGGTGGAAAGAAAAAACCAGCAGGAACAATGGGAGAGAGACAAAGGTGTAATCGATTGTTGTACTGGTGATCGAAGAGTAATAGGTGGCCACCGGTGGGTTATCTTACTGAAACCTGCCATTAAGTGCTCTTAGATTCAAGTGTTCCAAGTCGGCAAGCAGAGCTGTTCCAGTCATGGTAGGATAACCCTGGTTGTTTCTTACTTGCACTGGGATATCCCAGATTGAGGTTTGAGCTATCGTGGTATCATATGAAGAGGCCCCAAGAAAGTATAAATTCAGGTCCCCGGTAATGATAATATTCACAGTTTCTTCCTCACTTATCTGTTCTATAAGCTGATCGACCAGTTGCTTGGTGGCTTTGACTTTGTATTTCGGGTGGATATGTGCATTGATGATTATCTCAGTAGCTTGATTTTGAGGCAGGGTGTTGATTTTGATAGCATTTGCGAAAGGCAAGGTGGTAAATAGAGGGCTAGCTGAAGAGTTTTGGGCAATTGGGATATACTTTGCCAAGCCACCCTGTAGATGGCCGTACTTTGCCCCCTTAGCTGCAGGCGTAAAATATCACATGTATCCCTGTATGTGGTGTGGTTCAGCCAGCCAGGTTTCCTGCATCAGGATAATATCAAAGGTTCTGATGTAATGATGGAAGTGCCGGTCTGTTACCATGCTAGCGAGACTGTTGATGTTCCATGTACACAGCCGAAGGAAGTCATTGCTGGGCATAGTGTCTGCTGCTGTTTCCAGTACCTGTCATTGGTTGCAGTGTAGAGAGTTAATTGTTCTGGAGATCCACTTAAGGTCAGTGTCCAGGTGGCATGGGTTGATGGTAAACCGGCAACCACTATGTGTGTCTGAAGTGGTCTGTGTCCTCTTTGGTGAATGCCCCAGAGTGCCTTTGAGTACAGACGGGTTCAGTTGCTTGATCCTGCTTGCTCAGTGACCTGCTCTGCTGGTAGCAAGGGAGTAAAGCAGCCAGGTTTGAAGAGAGGCAAGATGTCTATGCCTCAGTCTGCAAAAGCGGCGTGCTCTTCAAAAAAATTCTGTTTAGTTGGGATGATTCTCCAGATTGATTTAGTAGCTTCGCCCATCGGCAATAATTCAGAGCTGACAAATTCTATTGCCAGGAGATCTGTTGTGCATAGGCCAGCGATGGAGGGAATATGTGATATCAGTCACAGGATGTTGCCTCTATTCAGAATATCACCCATACCTCTATATTTATAGTTGGGTTTGAAGATGGGAGTGTCTGTGTCTGGCTGCTGGGTGATCGCATCGTGGGCTTGGTAAATCGCACCCCCCAGTTGGGAGGTACCTTGCCTATCTTGCTCAGGCTGTGGTTGATCCAGTACCACAGGTCTCCTTCCGCTTGTCGTCGTGGCAGTGATGTTGGATGCAGCCTGGGTCTGATGGAGTGTTGCATCTGGGTGCCAGGAGGGAGGTTTATGACCTTCAGTGGGGATTTATGTACCTTTCTCAGTGCTCCCCGCAACAATGTGTCAGTGGGGGTGAGGTTTTCGACTGACTGAGCTGCATGAGTTTTTTCTGACCAGCTGTACCTGATTAGGGGTACCTGCTGTCCGGTGTTGATGTCCCTCTGTGCTTTTTCCAAGATGGGGATTGGGACTAGAGTTGTAGCAGGAGTTGGGGAGAGAGGCCGGTTGACAATGCTACTGGCTTCCGCTGTCTTATGGTTTGACCCCCCCATCCTGTGCTCACATCATGAATTACTTCCTAGGAGGTGCCCTCTTTTGCTTGCCAAGGTTTGCTCTGGCTGAGGATGAGGAGCCTGTTATAGATGATATCTGTGGTTGCAGAGTGCTTCTTTGCAGATCCTTGCCAATGCTAGGCTTCTTCAATTTGATTTCGTTCAGGGTACTTTGAAAGTTCCCCTGTGACCTCTGCCATTAGACTGACTTGGTTCAATGCTATGTCCGTTTTTTGTTCAGTTGTGGGCCTGAAAATTGGATAGATAGCTGCAGGGTTTTGGGCAGGTTTTTTGTTCCGACCCTTTCCCCCTTGAGCCCCCCTTTACCTTAAATTTGTTTTTGTTTCCACTGTGCCTTCCGGGAGAAGATATTCTTTATCGTTTGTGACTGGGCATGCTTTGAGGGCTGGGGATCCAATGGTTGATTGGTGGCATGTTTGTAGGTCTTGACATCTTGAGCTTCTGCCCACCTAATCTTGTTGGGGGTTTATTCTCTGTGGCCAGTTAAGGAGATTAGTGTAAGATCCTGTTCTTTGCTCAGTTGCATATATAGCGTTTTTTGGAGTGGAGCTTGTTTGCTCATGACCTCCTTTTTTAGATCCTTGCATAAACCGCTGAGCATTAAAGGTAGGGAGATGAGTTTGTCCACAATCAGACCGCATCTGAGTTATGCAGCAAGCAAGTCGGACTGTACCTGTTTGAAAATTGAGTGGGGTAAAGAGAAAAGCTGAACACAAGATCTATAATATTTGGTCATTACAAATACATAAGGTCTAATTCTGTGCGAAAACAGTGCATGTCAGATAAATATGTACATATGACTGGAATCAATTCCTTTTGGTACAAAATTGTATTTTATTGTTATTATTGTTTTTATGTGCTAATATTTTTCAATTGTCTCTTATTCTTTTTTTCTTTTTGATATTTTGATATTTTCGATGATTATTTTTACACACAAATAATACAATATTTACATTTCACAAACACATATGTACACAACACATACAAAAAATGTTGTTCACAAACAATACACTACAGTGCTGTACAAAAAAATCAATACATTAAAAATAGGAGAGAGAGTTCATATGTTGGCAAATAATTTCAAAGGCTGGCGGTCGATGAGGACACGATGCGCGTTTCGGCGATTAAGCCTTCGTCTGGAAAACTGTCTCAACTTTTTCTACAATAAAGTGCACAATAAACATAATAAGATACATACAAAAGCACTATAGGCCTGAAACTCAGATATTGATACAAATATGAGCACTATGTGCTTCACTATCTTTAATGTCTGTGCCAATGTTAACAAGAGTATACTAAATTTGGATTAGTCCGCGCACAACCTTTGTGTAATTGAAAGTTCAAAAAGTTTAGTGTGCTCCTTGGGTGTGTACTCCGGTCCAGTACACTATTAAAATGAATAAACTGCGTTCTCTACAATAGAGAACGTCCCCGTGGGCACTGCCTGGCCCCCTGTTTTTTTTTTTACGTTGTAGTATTTTTGTAATCTTCTTTCAAAAAATTAATTGAACCGATGGTTTGATATCTTCATATTTATTTTTCTTTCTTCATATGAATTGGGTCAGATTAAATTTCCAAACAATATACTTTCATTGGATACTTCTTATACTCCTTGAGTTCCAATGCATTTCGGGTGAAAACACCCTTCTTCAGGGAACCATATGCTGTAATTAAATATGAACACTATTTAATACATGAGGGGACTGGAACGATATTAGATGTTATCTATAACGCTCTGACGTGGGTGATAAGGAATGTGCCTAAAGTGCTCCTGATCGTATATGCTGAACCGGTGCTCGTGAGACACGTGTGATCATTGTTAAATAATGAAAAAGGATAAAATTTAACAGAACTCGTGACGGTAATCGTCCTACTCTTAAATAAACAAAGTGCTCGATTGGTGTGTCAAGGTGAATATGACTAAGCACACTGCGGTGTGATCAATGTGAACGGATAAAAAGGTGCTCGTGACTAAAAACGTCCTACTGGTTTAAAAAAATTGTGAGTGCTCGATTAATAATACCGGGGTGAAAGTAACGTAGCGCTCTGCAAAAATAAAAAGCGGAAACATTCAAAAACGAAGGTGAACTAAAGAACTTACAGGAGTGTCCATGCTCCGCGTTCTCCAAAAGGTATTACGGTTAAGCATCGCCGCGGTGGTTTGTGGTGGTTAAGTCTTAGTAGAAATAGGTGATAGACTAATAACTGCAGACACGATTGTGGCAGCCATGTTAGAATGAAGTATATCTAAGAGCTAACCATAGTAAGTAAAAAAGGTCCTGACTAGGCTCGCCAGTTTCAACTAAGGATTACGGGAGTGTGCTCCCGCCTCAAAGTTACCCATAAAAATAACTAATATGTGCCTCCGCAGAAGAGAATATGTATTTAAGTAGGTGAACGTGATAAACCAGTGATGATCTACAATGGTCAGTGTTAACAGTGACATCCATACTAAATCGATATGATTAATGTGGTATCTAATCATGAGTGTCTAATACAAACGGTATAGCATGAAATTCGTAAACATGGATAATGATAAAAACCATTATCTGCTAAAATCATAACACTTACTGATCAATGTCATTAATGTAGTATCATATCATGTATGACCAATGTTAACAAGATGATGATTCCTAAACATGGGTTGTCGTAAACAACAATAATCAACTGTACTATAACCAAAACTGGAGGGAAAACCATTAATTAGGAATGACCTAAAAATATGTGCCCAAAGGAGAATCAAAACCAAATAATACGAGTAATCAGCGTGTAAGATCAAATGATCCTATGAGTAGTTCATATTGACTTAGATCAACTGGAGATTATTACAAGTAACAACTATATTCGATTCTGTCGTTCATTCCATACGGTTTCATTGTTTCCAGTCTTTTTATCCAATAATTTTCTCTTTGTAGGAGGAATTTATTGTTGTCTCAACCTTCTTCCTTAGTGATGACTTCAAGAATTAAGAACTTGAGTTGACTGATGCTGTGTTTGTTTTCAAAAAATGACTCGCTACTGTTGATTTCAAGTTATTGTTTCGAATGTTGGATTTGTGTTCATTTAATCTAATTTTTATCTTACGTTCAGTTTTTCCGACATACGCTTGACCACAGGGGCATTTCAATAGATAAATACTGTTCATGGTGTCGCATGTTGCCAAGACTCGTAATTTTATCCTATTGCCTTTTCTTGGATGTGTGATGGTATTTCCTTTGATTAGGTTGTTGCAATTGTTACAATTGTAACATGGTTCCGTACCTTTGTAAATGGTTTTATCTTCCTTGCATGAGAATTTCAAAATTTCTCCTAAATTATGACTCCTTTGAGTACGCAAATATAGGTGGTTCATTGAATAAATTGTTGAATTCATGTTCTTGTGCTAAGATAGACCAGTGTTGTCTGATAATTCGGTCGATAAGCTTTACTCATCGTAGAAAATTTGGAAACCACAACCATGCGTGTATTCTCTTTTTGTGTGTTTTTGTAAGTAACTCACTTAGCGTTCTTTGTATGCTGCGTTGTTTTGCTAGATCCAATACTGTTTGCGGATAACCCCTATTGCGGAATCTGTGTTCCATCTCATTGAGCCGTTCTCTGGCTACATGTGGTTGTGATACAATTCTTTTGACTCTTAACATTTGTGAATACGGAAGGTGTTGTTTCAAGGTTTCTTGGTGGAAACTCTGATAGTGCAAAGTGTTGTTCCGGTCCGTGGGTTTTCGATAGATATCTGTGTCAAATCCGGTGTCTGTTCTTGTGATTTCTACATCCAGAAAGCGTTATACGTTGCTCTTGTATTTCTGATGTAAACTGAATTCTCTCATCGATGCAATTGAGATTATGAAGTGCCTCTGTGAGCTCCGATTTCGGCCCACTCCATATTAGAAATATATCATCTATGTATCTGAGGATCAATCTACTATGCTCCTTCCATGGTGATTTAGTGAGGATGTGTTCTTCCTCAAATCTTTCCATAAACAGATTGGCATACGCCGGCACGGCGGAATTGCCCATGGAAGTCCCTGATTGTTGAAGAAACCACTGTTCCTTCCATTTAAAATAGCTCTGGAAAAGGGTAAAGTACAACAGTTCCATCAAAAAAACTTTCATATCTTGATCCATGTCAGTTTGTAACAAAGTATATTCTATTGCTTCAATACCTGACTGATGCGGTATCGAAGTATATAGAGATTTTACATCCATGGTGCAAAACAAAATGGACTCTTCACTTCTGATTTCAACTTGTTGTAGTTTAATAAGAAAATCCGTTGTGTCTTTCACATAAGTTCGCATTTTTATCACGCTGGGTTGGAGGTAACGATCTAAAAATTGCCCAATGGGTTGGTGTATGCTTCCCTTGGTGGATACTATTGGACTAAAAGGTGGATGTACTATGTCATTATGGATTTTAGGTACCATGTATATGGAAGGACTTTTCGGATTCTCCTGTATGAGAAATTTCTTGGTCCTCTCACTGATAGTGCCGTTTTCATAGCTTTTGTTAATAATAGACTTCAACAAGTTTAAGAATAGTTCTGTGGGGTTGGTGTCCAATTTAGTATAGATGGTTTCGTCTGAAACATGTTTATCAACTTCACTCTCGTAATGTGTGGTATTTAAAACCACCAAGGCTCCTCCTTTATCTGCCTTCTGGCAAACGATCTTTAGGTTGTTAGCAATATTTTTAAGTATGCCGAAGTTTTTTTAGTTAAGTTACTCTGTCTGTGTGGCTTTAAATGATTAAGTTTCGATAATTCGATCTTAACCAAGTTTTCAAATATGTCAAGGGTCTTATGGCTGACAGGTGGCATGTATGTACTGCGGGGTATAAGCCCCCGTAACTGATCCTCTTTCTTTGTACGGTTTTCTTGCATGACATTTTCAAAGAAATGTCTAAGACGTAATTTTCTCATCAGTTTAAAAAAACTAATCTCTAGTTCTAAACTGTTGGTATGAGTAACAGACACAAACGACATTCCTCTTTGTAAAGTCCGTAGTTCAATTTCTTCCAATGGTTGATCTGAAATGTTGATTACCAAATTCAATTCACTTAAGTTTTCTTCCCTTTGTCCTTCTTCGTTCCAGCTGTGGTACTCCTGGTGTTTGGAGCGTCTTTTTCTTTGACCCCTCCTGGGTCTTCTTTTTCTTGTGGGCCTGATTCTAAAAAAGGCTCGCCTGAGGTGTGTGGCTGTTCTGTGATCGACGGGACTGGTTGTTTTTGGAATCGGGGTTTATGAAATGTATTACTTGGTCTATTAGATGTATCACTACCAGATGATGATGTCTCAGATAGTTGTGTCTCAGGTTTATTTTGTCGGCGATGTGCATACACTTCTGGCCAACTATATACCTCTCCCAGCTTGTAATCCACTGTGTCATGACGGACCTTTGTGGAAGAGGTGTGGTGCAGCTGCCAGGGCAGCTGACTTCGGAGCACAGGGCTCACGGTTCGATCCCCGGCTCCGGCGGCAGCTCAGCACCTTGTGACTCTGGGCAATAGCTCACTTAATTTCCACGACGGCTCCCAGCACCTTGAGACCCATAAAGGTGAGTAGTTCGCGCTTTACAAATACGGATTTAGATTTTTTTTTTTTTTTTTTTTTAACTTTTGTATTTTTCTCTCATTGACTTCTTGTGAGTGCCTAGTAAGTTGCTGGTTAATATCTTCCAAAACTTTTGACCAGTCTTCCGTGGACATTGAATTGGTAAGTTCAGTTGTGACTAACACTATTTCTTTGGAAAGATCCTCAAGTATATTAGATAACTCTTCAATAATTAAAAGGATGAGATCTAATGAGCATTATTCAAGATTGCAAACCATCGTTCTTTAAACTTCTGTGAGTTTTTACAAAGAGAAGGTTTTAATGCTATTCTTAAGCCTCGCGGTATGCGTTGTGCACGATGGTACTTTATTAATGTACTTGCATGTAGTCTCTGGTTGATCTCGCGTTTGGATAGATATAATAATTGCTTAATGTTTTGTTCTTTATTCCGATGGGTGGTGGATTGAGATGTCTCCTCATGTATCAATGCGTATATGCGTGTGTCTTCCTCATTGGCAAATGCAAAGGTGTCAGCCCTCAAATCAGTGAGATTAGAAATGTCTTCATATGCCATGATCAATAATATATAAGTGTGCTGCGGTTCAGAGCGGATCAGGAGTGTACTAAATTTGGATTAGTCCGCGCACAACCTTTGTGTAATTGAAAATTCAAAAAAGTTTAGTGTGCTCCTTGGGTGTGTACTCCGGTCCAGTACACTATTAAAATGAATAAACTGCGTTCTCTACAATAGAGAACGTCCACGTGGGCACTGCCTGGCCCCCTGGGTTTTTTTTAACGTTGTAGTATTTTTGTAATCTTCTTTCAAAAAATTAATTGAACCGTTGGTTTTGATATCTTCATATTTATTTTTCTTTCTTCATATGAATTGGGTCAGATTAAATTTCCAAACAATATACTTTCATTGGATACTTCTTACACTCCTTGAATTCCAATGCATTTCGGGTGAAAACACCCTTCTTCAGGGAACCATATGCTGTAATTAAATATGAACACTATTTAATACATGAGGGGACTGGAACGATATTAGATGTTATCTATAACGCTCTGACGTGGGTGATAAGGAATGTGCCTAAAGTGCTCCTGATCGTATATGCTGATCCGGTGCTATTGAGACACGTGTGATCATTGTTAAATAATGAAAAAGGATAAAATTTAACAGAACTCGTGACGGTAATCGTCCTACTCTTAAATAAACAAAGTGCTCGATTGGTGTGTCAAGGTGAATATGACTAAGCACACTGCGGTGTGATCAATGTGAACGGATAAAAAGGTGCTCGTGACTAAAAACGTCCTACTGGTTTAAAAAAATTGTGAGTGCTCGATTAATAATACCGGGGTGAAAGTAATGTAGCGCTCTGCAAAAATAAAAAGCGGAAACATTCAAAAACGAAGGTGAACTAAAGAACTTACGGGAGTGTTCATGCTCCGTGTTCTCCAAAAGGTATTACGGGTAAGCGTCGCCGCGGTGGTTTGTGGTGGTTTTCTTATTAAACTACAACAAGTTGAAATCAGAAGTGAAGAGTCCATTTTGTTTTGCACCATGGATATAAAATCTCTGTATACTTCGATACCGCATCAGTCAGGTATTGAAGCAATAGAATATACTTTGTTACAAACTGACATGGATCAAGATATGAAAGTTTTTTTGATGGAACTGTTGTACTTTACCCTTTTCCAGAGCTATTTTAAATGGAAGGAACAGTGGTTTCTTCCACAATCAGGAACTTCCATGGGCAATTCCGCCACGCCGGCGAATGCCAATCTGTTTATGGAAAGATTTGAGGAAGAACACATCCTCACTAAATTACCATGGAAGGAGCATAGTAGATTGATCCTCAGATACATAGATGATATATTTCTAATATGGAGTGGGCCGAAATCGGAGCTCACAGAGGCACTTCATAATCTCAATTGCATTGATGAGAGAATTCAGTTTACATCAGAAATACAAGAGCAACGTATAACGTTTCTGGATTTAGAAATCACAAGAACAGACACCGGATTTGACACAAATATCTATCAAAAACCCACGGACCGGAACAACACTTTGCACTATCAGAGTTTCCACCAAGAAACCTTGAAACAACACCTTCCATATTCACAAATGTTAAGAGTCAAAAGAATTGTATCACAACCACATGTAGCCAGAGAACGGCTCAATGAGATGGAACACAGATTCCGCAATAGGGGTTATCCGCAAACAGTATTGGATCTAGCAAAACAACGCAGCATACAAAGAACGCGAAGTGAGTTACTTACAAAAACACACAAAAAAAGAGAATACACGCATGGTTGTGGTTTCCAAATTTTCTACGATGAGTAAAGCTTATCGACGAATTATCAGACAACACTGGTCTATCTTAGCACAAGAACATGAATTCAACAATTTATTCAATGAACCACCTATATTTGCGTACCAAAGGAGTCATAATTTAGGAGAAATTTTGAAATTCTCATGCAAGGAAGATAAAACCATTTACAAAGGTACGGAACCATGTTACAATTGTAACAATTGCAACAACCTAATCAAAGGAAATACCATCACACATCCAAGAAAAGGCAATAGGATAAAATTACGAGTCTCGGCAACATGCGACACCATGAACGTTATTTATCTATTGAAATGCCCCTGTGGTCAAGCGTATGTCGGAAAAACTGAACGTAAGATAAAAATTAGATTAAATGAACACAAATCCAACATTCGAAACAATAACTTGAAATCAACAGTAGCGAGTCATTTTTTTGAAAACAAACACAGCATCAGTCAACTCAAGTTCTTAATTCTTGAAGTCATCACTAAGGAAGAAGGTCGAGACAACAATAAATTCCTCCTACAAAGAGAAAATTATTGGATAAAAAGACTGGAAACAATGAAACCGTATGGAATGAACGACAGAATCGAATATAGTTGTGACTTGTAATAATCTCCAGTTGATCTATGTCAATATGAACTACTCATAGGATCATTTGATCTACACACTGATTACTCTTATTATTTGGTTTTGATTCTCCTTTGGGCACATATTTTTAGGTCATTCTTAATTAATGGTTTTCCCTCCATTTTTGGTTATAGTACAGTTGATTATTGTTGTTTATGACAACCCATGTTTAGGAATCATCATCTTGTTAACATTGGTCATACATGGTATGATACTACATTAATGACATTGATCAGTACGTGTTATGATTTTAGCAGATAATGGTTTTTATCATTATCCATGTTTACGAATTTCATGCTATACCGTTTGTATTAGACACTCATGATTAGATACCACATTAATCATATTTATTTAGTATGGATGTCACTGTTAACACTGACCATTGTAGATCATCACTGGTTTATCACGTTCACCTACTTAAATACATATTCTCTTCTGCGGAGGCACGTATTAGTTATTTTTATGGGTAACTTTGAGGCGGGAGCACACTCCTGTAATCCTTAGTTTAAACTGGCGAGCCTAGTCATGACCTTTTTTACTTACTATGGTTATCTCTTAGATATACTTCATTCTAACATGGCCGCCACAATCGTGTCTGCAGTTATTAGTCTATCACCTATTTCTACTAAGACTTAACCACCACAAACCACCGCGGCGACGCTTACCCGTAATACCTTTTGGAGAACGCGAAGCATGGACACTCCCGTAAATTCTTTAGTTCACCTTCGTTTTTGAATGTTTCCGCTTTTTATTTTTGCAGAGCGCTACGTTACTTTCACCCCGGTATTATTAATCGAGCACTCACAATTTTTTTAAACCAGTAGGACGTTTTTAGTCACGAGCACCTTTTTATCCGTTCACATTGATCACACCGCAGTGTGCTTAGTCATATTCACCTTGACACACCAATCGAGCACTTTGTTTATTTAAGAGTAGGACGATTACCGTCACGAGTTCTGTTAAATTTTATCCTTTTTCATTATTTAACAATGATCACACGTGTCTTACGAGCACCGGTTCAGCATATACGATCAGGAGCACTTTAGGCACATTCCTTATCACCCACGTCAGAGCGTTATAGATAACATCTAATATCGTTCCAGTCCCCTCATGTATTAAATAGTGTTCATATTTAATTACAGCATATGGTTCCCTGAAGAATGGTGTTTTCACCCAAAATGCATTGGAACTCAAGGAGTGTAAGAAGTATCCAATGAAAGTATATTGTTTGGAAATTTAATCTGACCCAATTCATATGAAGAAAGAAAAATAAATATGAAGATATCAAACCAACGGTTCAATTAATTTTTTGAAAGAAGATTACAAAAATACTATAACGTTAAAATAAAACCCAGGGGGCCAGGCAGTGCCCACGGGGACATTCTGTATTGTAGAGAACGCAGTTTATTCATTTTAATAGTGTACTGGACCGGAGTACACACCCAAGGAGCACACTAAACTTTTTTGAACTTTCAATTACACAAAGGTTGTGCGCGGACTAATCCAAATTTAGTATACTCCTGATCCGCTCTGAACCGCAGCACACCTATATATTATTGATCATGGCATATGAAGACATTTCTAATCTCACTGATTTGAGGGCTGACACCTTTGCATTTGCCAATGAGGAAGCCACACGCATATACGCATTGATACTTGAGGAGACATCTCAATCCACCATCCATCGGAATAAAGAACAAAACATTAAGCAATTATTATAATTATCCAAATGCGAGATCAACCAGAGACTACATGCAAGTACATTAAGAAAGTACCATCGTGCACAACGCATACCGCGAGGCTTAAGAATAGCATTAAAACCTTCTCTTTGTAAAAACGCACAGAAGTTTAAAGAACGATGGTTTGCAATCTTGAATAAATGCTCATTAGATCTCATCCTTTTAATTATTGAAGAGTTATCTAATATACTTGAGGATCTTTCCAAAGAAATAGTGTTAGTCACAACTGAACTTACCAATTCAATGTCCACGGAAGACTGGTCAAAAGTTTTGGAAGATATTAACCAGCAACTTACTAGGCACTCACAAGAAGTCAATGAGAGAAAAATACAAAAGTTCAGTCGTGACACAGTGGATTACAAGCTGGGAGAGGTATATAGTTGGGCAGAAGTGTATGCACATCGCCGACAAAATAAACCTGAGACACAACTATCTGAGACATCATCATCTGGTAGTGATACATCTAATAGACCAAGTAATACATTTCATAAACCCTGATTCCAAAAACAATCAGTCCCGTCGATCACAGAACAGCCACACACCTCAGGCGAGCCTTTTTTAGAATCAGGCCCACAAGAAAAAGAAGACCCAGGAGGGGTCAAAGAAAAAGACGCTCCAAACACCAGGAGTACCACAGCTGGAACGAAGAAGGACAAAGGGAAGAAAACTTAAGTGAATTGAATTTGGTAATCAACTTTTCAGATCAAGCATTGGAAGAAATTGAACTACGGACTTTACAAAGAGGAATGTCATTTGTGCCTTTTACTCATACCAACAGTTTAGAACTAGAGATTAGTTTTTTTAAACTGATGAGAAAATTACGTCTTAGACATTTCTTTGAAAATGTCATGCAAGAAAACCGTACAAAGAAAGAGGATCAGTTACGGGGGCTTATACCCCGCAGTACATACATGCCACCTGTCAGCCATAAGACCCTTGACATATTTGAAAACTTGGTTAAGATCGAATTATCGAAACTTAATCATTTAAAGCCACACAGACAGATTAACTTAACTAAAAAAGAACTTGGCATACTTAAAAATATTGCTAACAACCCAAAGATCGTTTGCCAGAAGGCGGATAAAGGAGGAGCCTTGGTGGTTTTAAATACCACACATTACGACAGTGAAGTTGATAAACATGTTTCAGACGAAACCATCTATACTAAATTGGACACCAACCCCACAGAACTATTCTTAAACTTGTTGAAGTCTATTATTGACAAAAGCTATGAAAACGGCACTATCAGTGAGAGGACCAAGAAATTTCTCATACAGGAGAATCCGAAAAGTCCTACCATATACATGGTACCTAAAATCCATAACAACATAGTACATCCACCTTTTCGTCCAATAGTATCCACCAAAGGAAGCATACACCAACCCATTGGGCAATTTTTAGATCGTTACCTCCAACACAGCGTGATAAAAATGCGAACTTATGTGAAAGACACAACGGATTTTCTTATTAAACTACAACAAGTTGAAATCAGAAGTGAAGAGTCCATTTTGTTTTGCACCATGGATGTAAAATCTCTATATACTTCGATACCGCATCAGTCAGGTATTGAAGCAATAGAATATACTTTGTTACAAACTGACATGGATCAAGATATGAAAGTTTTTTTGATGGAACTGTTGTACTTTACCCTTTTCCAGAGCTATTTTAAATGGAAGGAACAGTGGTTTTTCAACAATCAGGAACTTCCATGGGCAATTTCGCCGAGCCGGCGTATGCCAATCTGTTTATGGAAAGATTAGAGGAAGAACACATCCTCACTAAATCACCATGAAAGTAGCATAGTAGATTGATCCTCAGATACATAGATGATATATTTCTAATATGGAGTGGGCCGAAATCGGAGCTCATAGAGGCACTTCATAATCTCAATTGCATTGATGAGAGAATTCAGTTTACATCAGAAATACAAGAGCAACATATAACGTTTCTGGATGTAGAAATCACAAGAACAGACACCGGATTTGACACAGATATCTATCGAAAACCCACGGACCGGAACAACACTTTGCACTATCAGAGTTTCCACCAAGAAACCTTGAAACAACACCTTCCGTATTCACAAATGTTAAGAGTCAAAAGAATTGTATCACAACCACATGTAGCCAGAGAACGGCTCAATGAGATGGAACACAGATTCCGCAATAGGGGTTATCCGCAAACAGTATTGGATCTAGCAAAACAATGCAGCATACAAAGAACGCGAAGTGAGTGACTTACAAAAACACACAAAAAAGAGAATACACGCATGGTTGTGGTTTCCAAATTTTCTACGATGAGTAAAGCTTATCGACGAATTATCAGACAACACTGGTCTATCTTAGCACAAGAACATGAATTCAACAATTTATTCAATGAACCACCTATATTTGCGTACCAAAGGAGTCATAATTTAGGAGAAATTTTGAAATTCTCATGCAAGGAAGATAAAACCATTTACAAAGGTACGGAACCATGTTACAATTGTAACAATTGCAACAACTTAATCAAAGGAAATACCATCACACATCCAAGAAAAGGCAATAGGATAAAATTACGAGTCTCGGCAACATGCGACACCATGAACGTTATTTATCTATTGATATGCCCCTGTGGTCAAGCGCATGTCGGAAAAGCTGAACGTAAGATAAAAATTTGATTAAATGAACACAAATCCAACATTCGAAACAATAACTTGAAATCAACAGTAGCGAGTCATTTTTTTGAAAACAAACACAACATCAGTCAACTCAAGTTCTTAATTCTTGAAGTCATCACTAAGGAAGAAGGTCGAGACAACAATAAATTCCTCCTACAAAGAGAAAATTATTGGCTAAAAAGAATGGAAACAATGAAACCGTATGGAATGAACGACAGAATCGAATATACTTGTTACTTGCAATAACCTCCGGTTGATCTAAGTCAATATGAACTACTTGTTAACATTGGTCATACATGATATGATACTACATTAATGACATTGATCAGTACGTGTTATGATTTTAGCAGATAATTGTTTTTATCATTATCCATGTTTACGAATTTCATGCTATACCGTTTGTATTAGACACTCATGATTAGATACCACATTAATCATATCGATTTAATATTGATGTCACTGTTAACACTGACCATTGTAGATCATCACTGGTTTATCACGTTCACCTACTTAAATACATATTCTCTTCTGCGGAGGCACGGATTAGTTATTTTTATGGGTAACTTTGAGGCGGGAGCACACTCCCGTAATCCTTAGTTTAAACTGGCGAGCCTAGTCAGGACCTTTTTTACTTACTATGGTTAGCTCTTAGATATACTTCATTCTAACATGGCCACCACAATCGTGTCTGCAGTTATTAGTCTATCACCTATTTCTACTAAGACTTAACCACCACAAACCACCGCGGCGACGCTTACCCGTTATACATTTTGGAGAACGCGGAGCATGGACACTCCCGTAAGTTCTATAGTTCACCTTCGTTTTTGAATGTTTCCGCTTTTTATTTTTGCAGAGCGCTACGTTACTTTCACCCCGGTATTATTAATCGAGCACTCACAATTTTTTAAACCAGTAGGACGTTTTTAGTCACGAGCACCTTTTTATCCGTTCACATTGATCACACCGCAGTGTGCTTAGTCATATTCACCTTGACACACCAATCGAGCACTTTGTTTATTTAAGAGTAGGACGATTACCGTCACGAGTTCTGTTAAATTTTATCCTTTTTCATTATTTAACAATGATCACACGTGTCTCACGAGCACCGGTTCAGCATATACGATCAGGAGCACTTTAGGCACATTCCTTATCACCCACGTCAGAGCGTTATAGATAACATCTAATATCGTTCCAGACCCCTCATGTATTAAATAGTGTTCATATTTAATTACAGCATATGGTTCCCTGAAGAAGGGTGTTTTCACCCGAAATGCATTGGAACTCAAGGAGTGTAAGAAGTATCCAATGAAAGTATATTGTTTGGAAATTTAATCTGACCCAATTCATATGAAGAAAGAAAAATAAATATGAAGATATCAAACCAACGGTTCAATTAATTTTTGAAAGAAAATTACAAAAATACTACAATGTTAAAAAAAAACCCAGGGGGCCAGGCAGTGCCCACGGGGACGTTCTCTATTGTAGAGAACGCAGTTTATTAATGTTAACAAGAGAACATATGTTTCTCTAGATAAATACTTTATAAAAATAAGTGAGTCTGAGAACACGCATTCGTTATATCATGAAGCTAAAACCCAAAATATATTTGAAGTGAAGGGAAGAAAAGAAAGGAGACATAACCTTATGTCTCCTTAGATGGAAAAAGACCAAGATTTAGCTGAATCACCCGTGCAAAAAAGTTATACTGAAAATAATTGATCATGCTCAAGAAAAAACTGTAATCAGTTGATGAGAAAGAAGAAGAAACAAATCTTTTATATCATGGCTATATTTCATATATTCATTATTATCTGTAGCCCATTTAGGCTAAAGGGTAATCTCATAAACATGACGCGTACCTATAATCCTAGATCAGGACAATGGTCTGCGGTCTGTACCAGCAAAGGTCAATACTCCTTTGTCGAAGAAAGGCGTCACACAGATTCTTTAGTTTCTGTAATGATATGTGACATCAAGGAAATCAAATATTTGTATCTATCCGTTATTCGATTGCAATAGCAGTTTATTCAAACGATGTGTGGTGGTAATCTACTAATATGTACCTGATTACGGAGGACTGCTGAATATCGAAAAAAAGATATTAATCTGATTTATGCCTCCTGAAGGCTACTCAATCTGTGAAGGTAAGGGAAAATTTAAACGAAACATAAGAACCACTGATTAGTCCCATTGGGTTTTTGTTCGTTTAATTAAGAGAAATAACTCTGCTCTGGCTAACCATATAGAATAAAGATGAAATTAGATTGTGATACTCACAATACATTTGAATAATGGTATTCAGTCATCTAAAAAACTTGGAGTGAAACTTTTAATAGTTATCTTCACATACAGAGCAACTGGCATGCGATGCTGTAAAAGAATAAGAACATATGCATAGCATACCAGTTTTTAATTAGATGTCATCAAGTAGTATTCCATGTTATCATTCATATGGGATTGATCAATTTTTACTTACTTGATATTTATTAGAGGTGCGCACATCGCCGTTAATGGATTATATAGTGGGCCAGTGGCCGTTTTATTTCCTTTTTCACAGGCCTTGTCTCAAATTATAAATATATATGGATGTAAATTAATCTCCACAATATACTCCCATATAGATAAATGTTATCGATATGCCTGATACTGTACTGTTTTTTTATATATATATACTAGGGACAACAGAGCATGGGAATATCGATGTTTTAAAACTTCTGTACCCATTGTTCTACTTCATGTGGGATGGCATAGCCGTGATGTTAAACGGAATCCATCGTTAACGTGTACACGCCGTTGGTGGTATATTTATCCCTTACAGATGTACTAAATGGCAACTAGAGCTAGTATTAGATCATTATACTAGGCAAAGTTCATTGTCAACAATTATATTTCTATGTTATGGGAGTGTAGCCATACTGGCAACACAATCCACCTACTATATATGGAAACCAGTGAAGATGAAGACTTTCACGTTACCATAAACTAAAAGTCTGTTTTGTCCTCCTAATCTTAAGCCGTTAGGTTTTCTTCTTCAAGTTGTTTACTTTTTAAGCATAACATAAATGTAAGTCAGGTTAAAAACTATGACAACAACTTTGCCCAGATATTCTACACGGGTAATGTGGGTGTTTCTCTTCCACTGGATTCCCTTTATTTTCCCACTGGTGTGCATGTTGCACGGGCACGTGTGATATAATTTGTCACTGTTTGGTGGAGGAGAGAGCTGTGAGATTGAAGTTGAAGCTAAAGTTGAAGTTAATTACGGGTTTGAAGTCTTGATTGTTGGATGGGGAGAGTTTTCCTCCTGGGATGTAGTCCGAGCCTTGTTTAATTGTTTAATTGACAGTTCTGTCACTTAGTGCCATGTCCTATGCCTTTATGTGTGCTGTGTGTGCCGTGTCCTTCTGAGGGCCTATTTTGAGATCTAGGCATGAGGGGGACTGAGTCCCTTGTTGTTATGTTTGAGCATTGTTTGTCTCTGCAGGGTGTGTCTTAACCCAGGCCCTGCTCGTGGGTTGCAATAACATCCACCCGGACTGTTTGCCAAATTTGTCTTGGAGTTGACAGTGCCTGATCATTGATTGGCAGGCATATGGCAGTGATGAAGCTGGGGCCCAGCCCTCCCTCTATCTTAGTGTTTGATGACTTGGAGGTGCTTTCCTTCACTTGAGTGCTGCCTTCTAGCGGTTAAATTGGAGGCTGCAGGCCCTGAATGTTGCTGTTACTCGAAAAGAGGACTGAGCCTGCGTCTTTCAGAAAGCAGAACTTTTAATACATTTTTGGTTGAAATAAATTAGTGTGGTTTTTCTTTGCGTTGGCTGGTGCCTCACCGATATTACAACTTGTGGAATCTTCTTTGTCTGACTCAATGGAACATCAGTGATGAGCTGGACTGCATTGGTGCGTGTTTTGAGGCCAATTGTGATTTGCCTTTGCACCCTGCTCCGGGTTTGTGGGGGGGTGGCCCCCTTAGTCGTCCTAACCTCATAGAGTATTGGCGTATAGACAGCCGAGCTCAGGGTCTGTTGGTCAGTTGGTCGGTGGTCCGTTGGTGCTTCTTTGGTTGGACTTAAGACTGGGCAAGGTGAGAACGTCGGTTGCTCTTTGTTTGCCCTTTAGTTGGTGGCACCATCACTCCCCCACCCTCACAAGTTATTTTTAGTAGGGCAGAGGACACAAGCACACCTGATGGTAGAAAGGCAAATCTGGGAATTGAGCATGTCGGTTGCCATTTGATTGGTGGCGCTGCTGCTCGCCCGCCTTTGCATCTTGCTGGGTGAAGGGGGCACGAGCAAGCATATGTGGTGTCTGGATGAATGAATGAGAGGAGGATCTACATTGAGTGGGTAGATGATGGTAGATCAGTGAATGAATGTCTCCAGGCAGCAAGCTGCACCAAGTCCTGGTTTGGCCGCTTCTGCTGCCCCATCCCCTTCTTGCGGGCCGTACTGTGTTTTTTTTAGGCCGTGGCTGTGGGATTGCAGATTCTGTCACCAACGCCTGCCAGGTACAAGTTCCTGTGACTTCTTTCAGTTAGGAGGATCCCAGGATGCTGTATGAGCAGATGTAGTGCGGCGGGGAACCTTAGTGGTGCCTGTGAGAGTGCTTGTTGGGGGCTGTGCTGCGTTGAGTGAAGCTGCTTCCTTGTCAAAAAAATTAACACCAGAGGTTCTTAGTGGGGAATGTATGTTGTAGCTGTTGCGTAAAATGGTGGAGGTGGGGGAGCACTCAGAGGGAGACAGAACGTATCAAAGACTAGTTTGACTGTCTACGCCTCACTCCGGCTCAACCCTCCAGCTGCAGCGTTAGCACTGCAGCTACACCACTCTCGCCGTTGTAGCACCACTTCTTGTGCCTTTTGTTGCAGCTCTGGTATGACTCCGCCTATTCCTTTATTTACACTCTGCCGGGCCAAAGCAATTGGAGGATAGAGGTGTCGGTGGCTAAATCAGCAGGGTGTGGGAGGCAGAGTCCACGGAGGTTGTAAATAAGATGCCCCTCCATGCTCCCCACTCCACCTGCTAAGCACACTCACTAGGGCGTGGAGAGGGCCTCGAGCACCGGAGAGGAGTGCAATGCAGTGGCGGGTGGAGGAGCTTGTGTGGGCCTGCTGCAACATGCTTGCTCTCGATACTTGCTCCTGATGCCTGGCACTGGTGCTGACACTCCAGGCACCGGGCACCACCTGATCATGCCCCCAGTGGTCACCAGGCAGTTGAGGGTAACTCCGGAAGTGGCAGGCGCCAACGCCGACGTCGCTCTGCTCTCCCTGCTCTCTGCCTGTCTCTGCTGTTGTGTTGCAAAGTCTACCAATCGAGGGGTTAAATGGGAAATGTTACTTTTTTGATCTCACCTTTATTTACCAGCCTCTGTCCATGAAAGTTCTGCACAATCCACATCAGCAGAATCCTTGCACAGTACATCTTCAATAGCCAAACATATAAAACATATAAGCCAATTGCTATCCACTCTGCTCTAAATACAGCAATTTGTGGATGAGTAAGTTGCCACCATGCATAAAAGGGCACATGCATCAAGCTATTTTGCAATTGCAAACAGGGCGATTAGCAAAAAATCGGCCATTTGCGATCGCAAATTAACCCTAAGCAATGCATCATTGAAATTCGCAGACTAACTCGGAAAATCACTAAATTTGCGATTCCCTATTTTGCGATCACGAAATAGCGAATTCGTATTTGCGAATTCACTATTCCGCAATCGGAAAGCTGTGCATGAAACATTCGCAAATTGCGATTACGCTCGGATTCTCAAATTTGCACTTACAAAATAGCACAAATTCAAATCAGGTGTTAACCAGGTGAAAACTATTTAAACAGCCCCAGAAAGCCTCCAAATGTTTCACAATGGCTGTGCTGTACGTCATGGCGAGGAGGATGAGGATACAAGCAGCAGCACAGAGAAGAAGCAGAATACAGGAACGCATTTTTAGAATACGCGTTACATTGTTGGGGCAGACAGAGGAAGAGATTTTTGAGAAATATAGGTTGAATTCAGCCAAGATCTATGATCTGATAGCTGAACTAGATCCACTACTGCAGCGTCAGACTTGCAGGACACATGCCATCCCCACCCATGTGCTGGTCCTCTGTTCACTGCACCTCCTAGCCTCAGGTAGCTTCTAGGGGGTAATAGCTGCAGCAGGAGGGGTTTCCCAAAGTGCACTCTCGCATTTCTTTAACTCATACCTGGACACTATGTTGCTGAGGATACAACACCACATAAGATTTCCCTCAACACCACAGGAATTGCAGCAAACCAAATTTTACTTTTACCAGATAGCCCATTTCCCCCATGTAATTGGTTGCATTGATGGGACGCATGTATCTATATGTCTCCCCTCAGTAAATGAGTACATTTACAGGAATAGTAAGTCATATCATTCACTGAATATACAAGTCATATGTAATGCAAATAACATCATCATAGACATAGTGGCAAGATTCCCAGGTAGTGCGCATGATTCCTACATCTTCGGACACAGTGGCATACATACACGTCTCCTTGGTGGGGAATTTGGCGAAGGATACTTGCTCTGTAAACACATGTAACACTGTTTTGCTGATTCTCTGGTTATTGTGAGACATAGCAGTGAGTAATCTATTGACTTCCACCCCATAGGTGACAGCGCATATGCTGTGCGCTCATTCATACTGACAATACACCTGAATCTGACTACACCAAGTGAACAGAGATACAATTCAGCGCACATATCAACGTGCAATGTGATCAAGAGGACCTTTGGCCTACTGAAAAGTTGCTTCCGCTGCCTACATAAAACTGGCAGGGCACTGTAGTACAGGCCAGACACTTGTTGTAAAATTGTGGCCACTTGTGCCATGTTGCACAACATTGCAACTGCTAGAGACATACCCCTGGACCAATTGGATAGTGCACCTGAGGAAGACGATGAGCCAGAACAACCTCAACAAGCAGCAAGTGCATCGAGTGCAGCAGACGGAAGACAGAGACGTTCAGAAATAACATCGAATTATATTAAAGGTGGGTAATGATAATACGAGACACTACAAGGTTTCATTGCTATTGTAATTTATTCAACTAAGAGACTTCAGGTTGTGCTAATGCACACATACCAAGAAGAAAACGTGAACTGTGTCAGTCAGAACACACAGGATATATTTGCCATGGAACTTGTACATCTGCCCTGACAAATTTTGATGTCGGTTACCTCACCAACTGAAATTCCTGTGCTCAATTCTACACTTTTTTCTGTGGCCACGCACACCGGTTGCCCGTACTGGGTGCTCTGTCACATCCCTGGTTGAGCCTTCTGATGCTATAGTATTCCTTCTACATTCGCTCATTGATGCAATGCTGCTACTGAGGCTGGAGGCATCCTCACTATTCCCTCCACCAATTACATTACTGGCAGCAACTGAAGTAGATTGCAAATGCTCCACAGCATTGGTGACCTGTATCAGTCCCCTGGCCACATCACCACAGCAATATGTCATTTCCACCTGCATGCCTACAGCACGTCGAGACAGTTGTGCTGTTGTGGTGCTCAGGCGGTTGATGGCCCTAGTGTAGCCATCTAAGCGGCAAAGAAATTGATGGTGTCTTTTGCGGTGGGACACATGGTCTTCCTGCATCACCATAAACTCTTGAGGGCTTGAGTTATGTCACTAACGTGTTCATTTGTTTCCGTCCGACCTTCCAACACAGCTGTTGTGAGCTGTTTGATGCTGTCACTCATCTCTCCCATTTTCCTTGCAAAAGTTGAAAGGTGTGCCTGCATTGAACGCATGTGTTTGCATTGCAGGTGGTGTACCTTCAACATTGCGTTCTCCAGCCCACCAAAGGACGTTGAACTGTTGCCTTCCTCAGCTCTAATTTGTGCCCTTGTCATGCGCCTCCTGATGTGGACATTCCTACGTTGCATTTGGATCCTGGGTCTTGATGTCGGTGTATGCTCAGACGGTGCTTTTGGAGGGTCAGGTTGGCACTCCTCTTCTATTTCTAGTGCAGGTAGTGGTGCCACTGTGATCCTGCGTCTTGTGGGACACTGCAATGTCATCTCCTGACTGTGGCTGAGTCACCAGGGGGTTATGGCCTTCACTATCATCTCACTCCTGCGCAGGTGCATGAACACAAAAGATGAGAGATATTCATAGGGTTTAAATCCCACAGCGGAAGGATGACTACGATGACAGAAATAGTCATTCTTTCACATTGCTGGTGTTGTTAATTCTTTTATTAAATATTTTAAACACAGCAGCCAACGCGTTTCACCCAGACGGGCTTCTTCAGGGCAAGGTAAGTGATCCGTACAGTCCAGAAAAGGGGGGGGATTTCGACGGGTATTAGCCCAGGTCAGTCCGCACTTTCTGAAATAATTATTTCGGACGCGGAGCCTGAAAAGTGTTTGATCTATGAAGATCCGTAATAGCTGTCCCCTTCAAGGACCGGGGTATATCGAGTGTAGCGCGCTCAGTCACAAGCCTTTTCACGCGGCCATCAAGGAGAATCCTGTCACGTTGAGTGCATCTGCATGTGTTAAACAGTGCAATTTCAGTTTGCATATTTGGACATGTTTTTCATATTGCACATAGTATTGTTAAAAAAGTTATTTATCAACACACTGTGTCTAGATATTAAACTTGCTTGTCGCACTTGAATGCACCTATGCTGGTTTGCTCCCCACTTACCCTTCCAATTGGAGTTGCTGACTGCTACTCCCATAATGCATTTGTGTGTCATAAGTAAAATGTGGACTGGAGTTGTATTCGCTACACTAACCCGGATCTGACTTACGGAGTATGTTTTTTAATTCTAGAATTGTATGATCATTTGTATGCATCCTACCATGGGAAGTACTGGGTGGTGCAGAGGTGTCTATCTGTGTCACTCCAAAAACAGCTTCAAGCTGAAGGGTAGACTCCACCAGGTCCTCGAAGGCTGTAGAAGCTGTTAGTGCGGATGGTCCTCCTCCAGACTTTGCATCAGCTAGCATTGCAGCAACCTTTTCCTTTGCCCGGCTCCGCAGGTCATACCACCACTTGAGCAGATCCGGAATGGAGCTCTGTGTGACCCCAATTGCGCTGATTTTAGATTGTATTCCCAGCCATATTTTCCTTTTTTCTGACTCTGGGACCTGCAGTGACTGTTTCCCAAACTGTTTTTCATGGCTCTTCTCCACTTCCTCTATGAGGATTTCCAACTCCTTCTCGCTGAACTTCAGCTTCCTTTTGCGCACTGTTGGCTCCTTCTCAGGGTTTCCTGATGCCATGCTGAAGGAATGAACAGGTTCAGCTGTCCCACCAGGCTTCCCAGTGCAGTGCTCCTGCAGTCTGCCTCCTCCTCCTCACTCTCAGTACACAGTTAACAGCATGAGATGGCTCACTTCCTGGTTGTGAGGTCATCATGCTGCATCTAAATCACTGATTTGCTATTAGCGATTCTCTAATAGCAGATTCGCAAAATTGTGAGTCGCATTTATGGACTCGCTAATAGCAATAGCGATTTTTACCGAATCGCAAAAAAATTGTGAATTTATTGATGCATTGACATTTGCGATTACCAAATAGCGATTCGGTAAAAATCGCTATTTGGTAATCGCAAAACAAAATTTTGATGCATTTGCCCCTTAGTGACTTAATGCTACCAAGGGATAGTGGAATGAAGAAGCCATCTATCAACATAGTTTTTGAGAGGCACAAATATTACTATTACATTGCAGTTTTGTGATTACCAAAAAGGAGTAAACTCACACAAACTTTTTTAGTTTACCATTATGAATTAGGGCATCTGGGTACATTTTAAGCAGGATGTAGCAGAACGTGTTTTAGACCATTTACTGGAGGTGCCAGACAAGTTAATGACATTGATACAGTGCTCTTTGTTTGAGTGAGGAGCCACCAGAGTAAGTCCCAGAGTTGTGTTCTTGCAGTGATGGCTACACCTCCCAAACAAGTCTAGCTTAGAGTAGTGATGCTACCACTTCATCTTAGAAGCTGTAGGGCTAGGGGACAATTTTCAGTATTTCAGCTGTTCCGGTTTTCTTTGTGCACATCTGACAGTAAAGTGTGTTAGCTTGCTTTGAGATTTCTAAAGTTTTTTACTTCTTTTGTAAGGATCCCAGAGATAAAGCAATATCAATATTAAGATGTGTTTCTGCTTGGAGCTGATTAAAGAGATCGCAGTTTGGACACTGGAACTGGTACTTTGTGAATGACTTTTATTATGGCTCAAATGTTAGAATGTGGTGAAAGATAGTGCCTTCATTTCTAACTAGGGAACTGTGGTTTGGTGAACAGTCAATGCTTGACAGCCATAGTGAGGATAACGGAAGGCAGGTGCAAGTTTTAAATGACCAGATACAGGTAAGTTTTGCTGAGGCCCTATTTTCCATATTCATGAGGAAATCTGATAGCTACTCTAAGGGAGAGATGTACATGTTAAAGATTACCAGTGAAGGAATGAAATCTTGTATCACATTGACCAAGTACTTAATTCTTGCACAGTGATCTAAGGTGTCAAAGGAGTTTGGCAACTCAAGCAGGATAATGAATGAAGGACTGCACTGAAAGAAAAAGGAAAAGATTATGGGTGGAGATTTACATCTCTGCCTGAAAAAACTTCACAAATCTTACCCGAGGGTGAAAATCAAGTGCAGGCTACTAAGCACAGTACTAGGAATGTTATTATGTGCCATCTCCTGTGGGCTCTTATTAATTCTGTGTGAAAATCTACATTTAGACTTGAGATAAGGGGAATTGGAATCCACTGTGACAATGCAGATTTTGTTTTTCTCCTCAGAGAAAACAATTTTCTTTCATAGAGAAAGCCCTTCCCCTTTTCATAACCAACAGTAACACAGTGAAAGCACTACACAAGGACACCACACCAGTTTAGAAAAATATCCAATATTTTTATATACTCAAAACAAGACCAAAAACGATAAAGAATCCACGATATAGTACTTTAAAAATAGATACTTTGCAAGATGTCTTTTAAACTGCAGAAATACCTCAAAAACACAGTTCGTACGAGTCGGTAGCTCTGTCCGGGGCTACCGCAATGCTGAAACAACAGAGTCTAACAGTTCCAGCCGACCGCGCCGATACAGGCCCCACAGGTCATGGTGCAAGCAGCGGCTCGGTCGCGGCGGCGTTGGTCGTCGTCGGTGAGACTAGGGTTGTGGTGCGAGATACGGACGGTGCAGTCTGCGGGGCCATCAGGACACAGAGCCAGCGACGGAATCAGTGACGGAGTCAGTTGCGGTTCCCCTCTCTGTGGCAACTGAAACAGCGGCTCCAGAAGCGGTACCTAGAGGTTGGTGAAGTCTTTGCAGTCCCTGAGACTTCAGAACAGGAGGCCAGCTCAATTTCAGGCCCTCGGAGATACTCAGCACAAGTAAAGAAAGTTCAGTCTAGTCCTTTCACTGCCCAAGGCAGAAGCAGCAACTGCAGGCCAACCCAACAAAGCAACAGCACAGCAAAGGAGCAGTACTCCTCCTGCCAGCTGTTCCAGCTCTTCTTCTTGGCAGGTTCCTTGATCCCAGCAAGTTCTAAAAATCTGGGGTCTGGGCCCCTCTTTTTATAAAACACACAAGATGATGGACGGAATGCTGCACATTGGCAAACATTCACCCCCAGTCACAGATCTGGGTTTAATCCATCGTTATTTTGCTTCACCACGCCACCCCAGTTCAGACATAGCCATATGCAAATCAGTCTTGACCCTGTGCCTCATGGGAACAGTCCAGACCGAAATGCCAAGCCATGTCTTCCCTGGACCGGAATCAAGCATCCTAGGACCGGTTTCAGGCTATCAGCCTTCATCAGCCAGGATAGCTTGACTCCAGTGGCGTAGTGAGCACGGGACCCACGTCTGGGCATACCCTTCCCACATAGGGCGAAATGCAAAACACACAAGATGATGGACGGAATGCTGCACATTGGCAAACATTCACCCCCAGTCACAGATCTGGGTTTAATCCATCATTATTTTGCTTCACCACGCCAGCCCAGTTCAGACATAGCCATATGCAAATCAGTCTTGACCCTGTGCCTCATGGGAACAGTCCAGACCGAACTGCCAAGCCATGTCTTCCCTGGACCGGAATCAAGCATCCTAGGACCGGTTTCAGGCTATCAGCCTTCATCAGCCAGGATAACTTGACTCCAGTGGCGTAGTGAGCACGGGACCACGTCTGAGCATACCCTTCCCACTTAGGGCGAAATGCAAAACACACAAGATGATGGACGGAATGCTGCACATTGGCAAACATTCACCCCCAGTCACAGATCTGGGTTTAATCCATCGTTATTTTGCTTCACCACGCCACCCCAGTTCAGACATAGCCATATGCAAATCAGTCTTGACCCTGTGCCTCATGGGAACAGTCCAGACCGAACTGCCAAGCCATGTCTTCCTGGACCGGAATCAAGCATCCTAGGACCGGTTTCAGGCTATCAGCCTTCATCAGCCAGGATAGCTTGACTCCAGTGGCGTAGTGAGCACGGGACCCACGTCTGGGCATACCCTTCCCACTTAGGGCGAAATGCAAAATACACAAGATGATGGACGGAATGCTGTGGGACGGGTATGCCCAGACGTGGGTCCCGTGCTCTCCATGCCACTGGAAGCAAGCTATCCTGGCTGAAGAGGGTGAAACCCCGAAACCGGTCCTAGGATGCTTGTTTCCAGTCCAGGGAGGACCTAGCTTGGCAGTTCGGGCTGGACTGTTCCCATGAGGCACAGGGTCAAGACTGATTTGCATATGGCTGGGTTCAAACTGGAATGGCATGGTGAGCAAAGAAACGATGGATTTAGGCCCAGATCTCTGTACTGGGGTGAATGTATGACATTGTTCTGCATTCTGTCCATCAACTGTTGTTTTTGCATTTGTCACCCGAGTGGGACGGGTATGCCCAGACGTGGGTCCCGTGCTCTCCATGCCACTGGAAGCAAGCTATCCTGTCTGAAGAGGGGTGAAACCCCGAAACCGGTCCTAGGATGCTTGTTTCCAGTCCAGGGAGGACCTAGCTTGGCAGTTCGGGCTGGACTGTTCCCATGAGGCACAGGGTCAAGACTGATTTGCATATGGCTGGGTTCAAACTGGAATGGCATGGTGAGCAAAAACGATGGATTTAGGCCCAGATCTCTGTACTGGGGTGAATGTATGACATTGTTCTGCATTCTGTCCATCAACTGTTGTTTTTGCATTTGTCACCCCTCTTTTTATACCCAAAAATCCTTTGTTCTCTGAAGACAGAGAGTGTCTGTACCCAGCCAAGACCAGTTCTGTGGGGCATTTTGCAAGTGCACAACAACCTCCATTATAAGTGTGAGCCCTGGCTCCAGACACACCACAAGGGAGCGGAGCCATCATTGTGGCAGGCAAACACAGCCCTATTCAGGTGCAGGTGCTACTCCTCCCACCACTCCAAATGCAGACCAGGCCTATTCAGCCCAGCCCTGACTCATCAGGCTCTCTGGAGCCACTGCTCCTCTCCAGCCCCTGTCATCCAAAACCCAGACAGTCAATCCACTAACCTAGCAGAGGCACACAGGATGGCTAAGCAAGAAAATACCTACTTTAGATTCTGAGTTCAGGCATACTAAACTTTATTTTCCTATCTGGTCGCAATGGGAAGTTGTATTTATAAGATGTTATAAATTAACTCCCATGCTTCCCTTTGGGCCAGATATCCTTTCAATAGTGAAAAACGAAATCCACTCTAATTCACTACCAGGACATGTCACACACACCAGTATATGTCCTACCTTTAACATACACAGCACCCAGCCCACAGGGGTACCTTTGCCTACCTTAGGGGTGACTAATATGTAAGAAAAGGGAAGGTTAGGGCCTGGCAAGTGGGTGCACTTGCCAAGTCGACATGGCAGTTACAAACTGCACGCAGACTCTACAGTGGCAGGTCTGAGTTACCTTTTCAGGGCTACTCATGTAGGTGGCACAATCAGTGCTGCACGCCCACTAGTAGCATTTGATTTACAGGCCCTGGCACACTCAGTGCACTTTACTAGGGGCTGACTAGTAAATCAAATATGCCAATAATGGAAACACCAATCCATAACACAATTTACACAGGGAGCATATTCACTTTAGCACTGAATAGCAGTGGTAAAGTGCCCAGAGTCCTAAAACCAACAACAGCAGGTCAGGAAAAAAATAGGAGGAAGAAGCAAAAGGTTTGGGGATAACCCTGCAAAAAGGGCCATTTCCAACAACCAGAAAATGAGGAGGTTAGCTCTACCCCATACCACCTAGAAAGGACTTTGCTCCAGCCCTTGGCTGAGGTAACTTTCTGAACATTTTCAGGATTGGAAGGAGTCACATCAGAGTTTGTGAACAGCCACAAATGTACGTTTGTGAGTGTTCACACTTTTATAAGGCAAACCATACTATCTAACACATACTTCGCACCTCTTTCATGTGATTTAGCTCTGCAGATTTGTACGCACTTGTGGCAGAGAAATCCACAATAGTAAATCCATTTACATCTGTCTATGTTATGACTATTATCCCTTTTCTATTCTGATGTTCCCCTGCTTAATTTACATGTGACAGTCCATTATTCAAAAAGTGAATGCACATGATGATGCTCAATGGGTATGGTCAATATGACACACATATATTTTATATCATTATGTTCTGCAAGGGGATAACCAAGCTTACATGAATATGTTTGTAGAATATGTTTGTAGTAGTTCATTTCAGCACTGACTGATTACACCTTGATGTATTTCAGCATTTGCCTAATGGGTCATGAGTTTGGCCTGATTCTGAGTTTTCCTGATGGTATAGTCCTACATATAGATAGAACATTCCATCTTCCCAAATTACATTGTTTTCCATTTTTCTCCATCAGTGATTTTTTATCTGGACATGACAAAGGTCTTTGAGAAATGGTGTTGGGTATGCGTTACTCTGTCACCAATGTGTACACATTCTTGTCTGTGTTTCATCAAAAATTGTTAGTCTATCACAATCATTTGTCCAAAAAGAAGCTGCCTTATACACACATTATGCCAATCTGTCATATGTTTGACATGTATGAGACAGTATTTCTGATTCTAAACTCAATTTGTATATGTTTTGATTCCAAAATGTACCCATCAAATCTGATGTCACTAGTCATTTCGGATCACATGCTCACTCTTGTTTGTGTAGAATCCCAACTTACCAATGTGACATTTGGTACATCCACTGTATCATAAGGGCCTAGTGTGCTGTGTTACATGTAACAAGGCTACCATTACATCATCCACAGCAGTGAATTAGCATAAAGACTATTGGCCTGTGTGGTACAACTGCCCCTCATGACATCAAAGAGCGTGATGTATATGTTGAGTTTAGGCAGCCATGTGTCTGCTCACAACAGTCCTTTGGAATCAGGTGGAATTCTTTCCAGAAAATTAATAGACAAATCACATAATCATACACATTGTGCATAACTTACACCTTAAAGAACTCTTCTTGTGCGTTGGACATGGGTCACCCTCAATGTTGATGGGACAAATCCTGGCTGTAGCACAAATGTAGTCATGTAATATGTAAAAAGCTGATAAGCGCTTACCCCTTTGTTGCTTCTGTTCGGCCTTCAACTGCCCATCAAGCTGCGGATAGGCCACCACAAGAATGCAGGCCACTGGGGGGGATCAGCGTGCAGCGCACATGCTTCCCACGTTGGGAGAACTGCTCAAGCTTGACTTCCGCTGACTTCCTGGTCCAGCATCGTAGGTCCTCCCACCTCATGCAGCAATGAATGCTGGGCCTTCCAAATGTCCATCTTCTGATGGATGTTGACCTGTATGAATACAAGACTAAGAGAAAAAAGAATGGTTTTGTTACTTTTTGTTTGTCTGTATTGAAGTACCAAAAGGTTTTTACATCTTTGATCAGCATGACTCATTAGTTAGCATACAACATGTGTATTTTCACATGCTGACCAAAATCAATATCCTAATACACACTTTTGTAGTAACCTGTTGACTACCCTCATCCCATATCATGGCCTAAACTCCCCAATCCAGGCCTGAGACATCATTTAGCCCAAGGGGCTCCTACATATTCTGTGATGTGACCTATTTCTGATCAGTGCAAAAGATTGTGAACTACTGAAGGCTAAATATAAATACTTATGGCACAGTGCATACTGGCCCCTGTCAGTAAGGGGCCTGCAGTTTGGAAATGACACACTTTGAAATGGGAGTAAAATGAAATGAAGTGTTAGCTCAAGAAGATAGGTAACTCTCCATTTCAGCTGTCATCCATTTAAAACCATTCAGGGATATATTTTTATGCACACCTCAAATTTTGAAATGGCAAGGATATATGTTTATGACAGATATACCTCAGTGCTTCAGTTGTTTGTCCCTGTGATTCAGCCCAGAGTGGTCCATGATTCTGACTGAGCACTGCTCATTGTCAGGCCTTGTTATCTGCAGCCTGATGATCATGCCTTCCCTTAACTTGTGCGTGAAAAAATGACCGTGTGTCCATCTAATAAATGGCCTCAAGGCTGTGTGGTACTCTGAAGACATCTGAGAGCTACTGGAAGTTCCCATACAACTGTTTGGAGAGCATTGATCTAGGCTGAGTGATTTGTGGGACCATACACATAGCTAGCATCAGTTTCACTTGGTTTGTACAGGAAGCATTTTTATGTACATTTGCAGAGTCTATAATGTGTTGTCTAGTTTCCATTATTTGAATTTTAAACGTAGCACATGTAATACAAACATATGCATAGATATAGCTCTACATACACAAATTAAAATCTAGGGATTTAAACACACAACACATACAAATGTTGTTGTTTTTTTACACTGTAAAGTGCTTAGAAATCCCCAACATCATTGTCCTCTGTAAGGAACAAAAATATATGACACTTCACATCACTAACTAAACTTCACTCAGGAACTCAAAGGGACATTGTAGCCTGTAATAATGGAAAAATTCCAGTTAGGCAGATTGCCATATACATTTCAGACATGTACCTGTTCCTCTGGTGAGCCATAGAGCTGGTCATACAGGGAGAGGACCTCATGTGACATCAAGTCCAGCTCCTCTGGCGAGAAGGCAGGGGCCCTCTCACTTTTTCGACTAGCCATGGTTGCTCCCAGAGGTAAGTAACAAAAGACACACAATTGATGGACGAAATGCAAAACAAATCAAAACATTCACCTCCAGTCAAGAGATCTGGGTTAAATCCATCATTCTTTTGCTCACCATTCCACCCCAGTTTAGACCTGGCAATATGCAAATCAGTCTTCACCATGTGCCTCATGGGAACAGTCCAGCCCGAACTGCCAAGCCAGGTCCTCCCTGGAACGGAAACAAGCATCCTAGGACCAGTTTCGGGGTTTCACCTCTCATCAGCCAGGATAGCTTGATTCCAGTGGCACAGTGAGCCCGGGACCCACGTCTGGGCATACCCGGCGCACTTAGGGCGAGGAAGCAAAAGACACACAATTGATGGACGGAATGCAGAACAAATCAAAACATTCACCCCCAGTCAAGAGATCTGGGTTAAATCCATCATTCTTTTGCTCACCATGCCACCCCAGTTTAGACCTGGCCATATGCAAATCAGTCTTGACGCAGGGTCAAGACTGATTTGCATATGGCTGGGTCCAAACTGGATGGCATGGTGAGCAAAAAAACGATGGATTTAGGCCCAGATCTCTGTACTGGGGTGAATGTATGACATTGTTCTGCATTCTGTCCATCAATTGTTCTTTTTGCATTTGTCACCCCGAGTGGGACGGGTATGCCCAGACGTGGGTCCCGTGCTCTCCATGCCACTGGAGTCAGGCTATCCTGGCTGATGAGGGCTGTAAGCCCGAAACCGGTCCTAGGATGCTTGTTTCCAGTCCAGGGAGGACCTGGCCTGGCAGTTCGGGCTGGACTGTTCCCATTGGGCGCAGGGTCAATCTGATTTGCATATGGCTGGGTCCAAACTGGAATGGCATGGTGAGCAAAAAAACGATGGATTTAGGCCCAGATCTCTGTACTGGGGTGAATGTATGACATTGTTCTGCATTCTGTCCATCAATTGTTCTTTTTGCATTTGTCACCCCGAGTGGGACGGGTATGCCCAGACGTGGGTCCCGTGCTCTCCATGCCACTGGAGTCAAGCTATCCTGGCTGATGAGGGCTGAAAGCCCGAAACAGGTCCTAGGATGCTTGTTTCCAGTCCAGGGAGGACCTGGCCTGGCGGTTCGGGCTGGACTGTTCCCATTGGGCGCAGGGTCAAGACTGATTTGCATATGGCTGGGTCCAAACTGGAATGGCGAGCAAAAAAACGATGGATTTAGGCCCAGATCTCAGTACTGGGGTGAATGTATGACATTGTTCTGCATTCTGTCCATCAATTGTTCTTTTTGCATTTGTCACCCCGAGTGGGACGGGTATGCCCAGACGTGGGTCCCGTGCTCTCCATGCCACTGGAGTCATGCTATCCTGGCTGATGAGGGCTGAAAACCCGAAACCAGTCCTAGGACGCTTGTTTCCAGTCCAGGGAGGACCTGGCCTGGCAGTTCGGGCTGGACTGTTCCCATTGGGCGCAGGGTCAAGACTGATTTGCATATGGCTGGGTCCAAACTGGAATGGCATGGTGAGCAAAAAAATGATGGATTTAGGCCCAGATCTCTGTACTGGGGTGAATGTATGACATTGTTCTGTTTGCATTTGTCATCCCGAGGGGGACGGGTATGCCCAGACATGGGTCCCGTGCTCTCCATGCCACTGGAGTCAAGCTATCCTGGCTGATGAGGGCTGAAAGCCCGAAACAGGTCCTAGGATGCTTGTTTCCAGTCCAGGGAGGACCTGGCCTGGCAGTTCGGGCTGGACTGTTCCCATTGGGCGCAGGGTCAAGACTGATTTGCATATGGCTGGGTCCAAACTGGAATGGCGAGCAAAAAAATGATGGATTTAGGCCCAGATCTCTGTACTGGGGTGAATGTATGACATTGTTCTGCATTCTGTCCATCAATTGTTCTTTTTGCATTTGTCACCCCGAGTGGGACGGGTATGCCCAGACGTGGGTCTCGTGCTCTCCATGCCACTGGAGTCAGGCTATCCTGGCTGATGAGGGTTGAAAGGCCGAAACCAGTCCTAGGACGCTTGTTTCCAGTCCAGGGAGGACCTGGCCTGGCAGTTCGGGCTGGACTGTTCCCATTGGGCGCAGGGTCAAGACTGATTTGCACATGGCTGGGTCCAAACTGGAATGGCATGGTGAGCAAAAAAACAATGGATTTAGGCCCAGATCTCTCTACTGGGGTAAATGTATGACATTGTTCTGCATTCTGTCCATCAATTGTTCTTTTTGCATTTGTCACCCCGAGTGGAACGGGTATGCCCAGATGTGGGTCCCGTGCTCTCCATGCCACTGGAGTCAAGCTATCCTGGCTGATGAGGGCTGAAAGCCCGAAACCGGTCCTAGGATGCTTGTTTCCAGTCCAGGGAGGACGTGGCCTGGCAGTTCAGGCTGGACTGTTCCCATTGGGCGCAGGGTCAAGACTGATTTGCATATGGCTAGGTCCAAACTGGAATGGCATGGTGAGCAAAAAAACGATGGTTTTAGGCCCAGATCGCTGTACTGGGGTGAATGTATGAAATTGTTCTGCATTCTGTCCATCAATTGTTCTTTTTCCATTTGTCACCCCGAGTGGGACGGGTATGCCCAGACATGGGTCCCGTGCTCTCCATGCCACTGGAGTCAAGCTATCCTGGCTGATGAGGGCTGAAAGCCCGAAACCGGTCCTAGGATGCTTGTTTCCACTCCAGGGAGGACCTGGCCTGGCAGTTCGGGCTGGACTGTTCCCATTGGGCGCAGGGTCAAGACTGATTTGCATATGGCTGGGTCCAAACTGGAATGGCATGGTGAGCAAAAAAATGATGGATTTAGGCCCAGATCTCTGTACTGGGGTGAATGTATGACATTGTTCTGTTTGCATTTGTCATCCCGAGGGGGATGGGTATGCCCAGACGTGGGTCCCGTGCTCTCCATGCCACTGGAGTCAAGCTATCCTGGCTGATGAGGGCTGAAAGCCCGAAACAGGTCCTAGGATGCTTGTTTCCAGTCCAGGGAGGACCTGGCTTGGCAGTTCGGGCTGGACTGTTCCCATTGGGCGCAGGGTCAAGACTGATTTGCACATGGCTGGGTCCAAACTGGAATGGCATGGTGAGCAAAAAAACAATGGATTTAGGCCCAGATCTCTCTACTGGGGTAAATGTATGACATTATTCTGCATTCTGTCCATCAATTGTTCTTTTTGCATTTGTCACCCCGAGTGGAACGGGTATGCCCAGATGTGGGTCCCGTGCTCTCCATGCCACTGGAGTCAAGCTATCCTGGCTGATGAGGGCTGAAAGCCCGAAACCGGTCCTAGGATGCTTGTTTCCAGTCCAGGGAGGACCTGGCCTGGCAGTTCAGGCTGGACTGTTCCCATTGGGCGCAGGGTCAAGACTGATTTGCATATGGCTAGGTCCAAACTGGAATGGAATGGTGAGCAAAAAAACAATGGATTTAGGCCCAGATCGCTGTACTGGGGTGAATGTATGACATTGTTCTGCATTCTGTCCATCAATTGTTCTTTTTCCATTTGTCACCCCGAGTGGGACGGGTATGCCCAGACGTGGGTCCCGTGCTCTCCATGCCACTGGAGTCAAGCTATCCTGGCTGATGAGGGCTGAAAGCCCGAAACCGGTCCTAGGATGCTTGTTTCCACTCCAGGGAGGACCTGGCCTGGCAGTTCGGGCTGGACTGTTCCCATTGGGCGCAGGGTCAAAACTGGTTTGCAGATGGCTGTGTCCAAACTGGAATGGTATGGTGAGCAAAAAAACGATGGATTTAGGCCCAGATCTTTGTACTGGGGTGAATATATGACATTGTTCTGCATTCTGTCCATCAATTGTTCTTTTTGCATTTGTCACCCCGAGTGGGACGGGTATGCCCAGACGTGGGTCCTGTGCTCTCCATGCCACTGGAGTCAAGCTATCTTGGCTGATGAGGGCTGAAAGCCTGAACCCGGTCCTAGGATGCTTGTTTCCAGTCCAGGGAGGACCTGGCCTGGCAGTTCGGGCTGGATTGTTCCCATTGGGCGCAGGGTCAAGACTGATTTCCATATGGCTGGGTCCAAACTGGAATGGCATGGTGAGCAAAAAACGATGGATTTAGGCCCAGATCTCTGTACTGGGGTGAATGTATGACATTGTTCTGCATTCTGTCCATCAATTGTTCTTTTTGCATTTGTCACCCCGAGTGGGAAGGGTATACCCAGACGTGGGTCCTGTGCTCTCCATGCCACTAGAGTCAAGCTATCCTGGCTGATGAGGGCTGAAAGCCCGAAACCGGTCCTAGGATGCTTGTTTCCAGTCCAAGGAGGACCTGGCCTGGCAGTTCGGGCTGGACTGTTCCCATTGGGCGCAGGGTCAAGACTGATTTGCATATGGCTGGGTCCAAACTGGAATGTCATCGTGAGCAAAAAAACGATGGATTTAGGCCCAGATCTCTGTACTGGGTGAATGTATGACATTGTTCTGCATTCTGTCCATCAATTGTTCTTTTTCCCAGAGGTAAGTAACAGCAGCAAATGTGGAGGAGGTCTTGATGGCACCAGTGTTAGGAGGCAAGTGAGCATTTTCCCAACCGCCGTATAGATATACGCGGCATACACGATCGTCCGCGTAGATGGACACAGCCATTAGCCATTGCACATTACTCTCCCCAACATTACCCTATGGCTGTGTCCATCATGGAGATACTGTGCACTACACGGTCAACTTCTGCTGTGCCTGTCTGATTCCAAATGTCCTTTCAGTGAGGTCTGGCACCTGCCATTTTAGAATATCAAAATAGAGTGTTTGTGACTAAAAATGGCGGCTAGTTTGTTTACATATTCATACTTCGATGGACACTTATTCTTTTAAAAAATCATTTATATGTAGTGTGTTGCTGTGCTGAAAAGCGATATAAGCACAGTGTTCTTTACACCCCTGTGGACAGTATTTTTGGAGAAAAAAATGTGTAAATAATACATTTGAAATGTATTATTTACACCTTTTTTAATTGTGTTAAGCTATACATATAATATGTGAAGAAGAAAGGACAAAAAGCAAATGTTTTATTAAAATATGTACTAAAACCATATATATGGGGCGTGGCTTGCCTGGCTCGCGGATGGCAGCAACTTGAACGAGCTCCGGCGGCACATAGAAATCCTACAATATCCTGCATTAACTGGGCTGAATTAACAGTGCGATTCACTGATGTGGTGGCGGAACCATAACTGCACACAATGGTGAAATTAGAGGGCGGCAGCTGCTAGAGACAGAAAGGTACAGCGAGTTACGCACTGGTGATCCGAGCAGCGCCCCGCTGCCATCTTGACTGAAGCGCGGACCGCGAGTCAGAGGTGCGGCGATCGTGGGAGCTCCTGGAAGAATTGCTGGCGGGGGCCGGTTGTGAGTCCAAGTGTGATTGAGTGTGCGGACCGGGCAGATGTGGAGGACTGCCGCGGAGCGTGCCAAAGCTGAAGGTACTGTGCGCGTCTAATACTGGTCCCCGTCCACGCGCTGAGGCCTCGGCGGCTGATCTACGCGAGTGCCGCAGCTTGGAAGGGCCTGGCCAGCGTGGGTGATTCGGTACTGAATAACCCTAAGGCCGTGAAACGCGTGAGTGCCGCAGTGCAGAAAATCCCACAGTGACCACAGCTTACTGTTCGTGTGTTAGCACGGTCTCTACTAGCCCCTAATTGTGCGGCAAGATATACGACACAATTGCATGCACCCGCTGGGGGGGGAAAAGTTAAGCTGTGCATTGGAAGGCCGTGCGGTGTGCACTTCATTTATTGCTGACTCTGGGTGCGAGGTGGTGGCCGAAACAGTGTTCCCCACAAAAAGGATTAAGCTTTAACCGCTGCGAAGCAGAGGTCGCACGGATTGCAACGTAGTGTGAGGCCCCTGGAGGCTCACGAGAAGGCGGCTGTGGAGAGCTTGGTGCATGTTTAGTGCTTTGCGCCTATAAGGAGATACAAGACGAACACGGCAATATACTGATGCCTTTGGGGAGCGGTCACGCGTCATTGTAGTTTCCCCGCGAGCTATAGCCTGAGGGTCCGGCCGATCGCGGAGATAAATAGTTGGTGGTCCACGCCCCAGCGAATGCGAAGGGATATGAGCCACGCATCAATATAACCAAGACATAACTGGCTTATGTGGGCACGATTATACAGCTGACCAAAGACCCGCCTGACCGGCCCTGAACAGGCTTTGAGACGTGGGGCCTAACATAATCGCTAGCTGATATCCATATCATTGGTGCGCCAGGACTGTCCAGGGAAGACTACCCTTACTATTACGAAACGTACTAAATGGGAAAAGGCGACAAGACTCAAACTAAAATCCCTTTCACCCAGAGGCTATCCTCCAGACACCGTGACGATGAATTGGAAGCCACCCCAGCATTGACGTCCACGGCTAATACGGACCCGGAAGGGGACATACGCCAAATTCTAGCGGCTATGCAACGAAGTCTCACCTCAATAGACGCGAAGATGGATTCCTTATCATACAGGATGGACAGAATGTCCGAAAGAGTGGATAAACACGCCAAAAGGATTGACATGGCGGAGCGCAGAATATCCGAAACTGAAGATACCCAGAACGAAATGGGAGAAACACAAAAACGTATGGATAAAATGTTAACAGTAATAAGTGATAAGGCGGAAGATATTGAAGCGCGCGCGCGACGGAATAATGTGCGCATTCTTGGTCTAGCTGAGTCCACACCCACGGGTACGATGGAGTTATTTGTTGAAAAATTACTGATTCAGTTGCTGGGCATTCTCCGATGTTTTTGTGGTAGAGAGGGCGCATCGGTCGCTGGTTACTCGTCCACCCCCCGGGACAGCCCCACGCCCGGTGATAGCTCGTCTCCTTAATTACAGAGACAGGGATGCTGCACTAAGACGTGCAAGAGAACTGAAAACACTCCGCTATGAGGGATCTGAACTCTCCATTTTTCCTGACTTTACACCACTGGTACAGGAGGCGCGCATGAAATTTGGCCCGGTGAAACGTAAGCTGAGAGACCTTCAGCTCGATTATGCCATGTTATATCCGGCTAAGCTAAGAGTCAATTTTGAGGACAAGCCACGTTTTTACACAGACCCGAGCCAGCTAAAGGACCTGAAAAAGTACGGCACGAACAGATCAGACAAAACGACGGTGGCACAAGTAAACGTCTCAGAACGCAGCTGCAGAGAGACATGAAGCAGAAGATGAATGATCAACCTGTATATGGGCTCCAGAGCTCTAGATGATCCTCACGATACGTTGTGATTTAGCTTTTATACTAGTCTGCAGAAATGTACCCATTAGTCGGATCACTTCTGGTTTAGGACTATTTTCTGCCAGTAACGACCTATTATTTTTCTAATTCTCTTATTGTGTAGCCCAATTGGTGTAGCTATATAGGAGCGGCCCAGACCTAACTCATTACATTGGACATTTGTTCTATACACTGTAGGTTAGGCTGCCTATGCCTTCACGTGTACACCACATGTTACTAATCTTAGGGGTTTTCATTGGTTGGGGTTTGGTATTATTGTTGGGTGGGAAGGGTGGGACATATTGTCAATCCGTATCTACCTTTTTTGATATGGAGTGGGAGGGTCGCAGGGAGGGTCGCAGGGAGGGAACTTTGGAAGGCATTCGTATCCTTGCTTATACAACAAAGATGTGTTATTATGGGCTGATATGGATTTATATCTGTTAAGACTTGGATGTTAAAGTCGATGAATGACTGAACAAAACAAAAATGCAAATATTATAAATCTTATGTCCTGGAATGTAAGAGGGTTAAATGATCTCAGGAAGATAAGGAAGGTGATGGCATACTTAAACAGACACTCCATAGACGTGGCGATATTGCAAGAAACCCATTTAGCACCCACAACTGGATTATTATCACATAGACGGATGAGAGGCACATGCGCTGCAGCAGGGTTCACATCCCATGCCAGGGGAGTGCTAGTTTGGGTTAGACGTAACTCGGGTATACAACTATATACTGTTGAGTCGGACCAAGGTGGATACATCATTGTTAAATGCAGAAAAGAGCAATTCACGATTTTACTGGTGGGGGTATACGGACCCAATTATGATGACCCTGCATTTTATCAGAAGTTACATCAGAAACTTGCAAATTATGCACATATACCTATGTTATGGGGGGGAGACTTCAATTGCATACAAGACCCAGAATTGGACAGGTCGAGTGGTAACGTCAGACCCCCCTCCAAAGCAGCTCGTGTGGTGGCAGATATTGCACTGAAAGAAGGACTGCGTGATGTCTGGAGATATCTTGCACCACAAGGCAGAGAATATACACACTACTCAGCAGCGCATAATATACACACCAGGATAGATTATTGGTATGCATCGAGTACATTACTCTCCTCAATCAAGAATTTTCAACATATGGCATGTACGTTGTCAGATCACTCCCCAGTCTCGTTTAGTTTAACACTCCCCATAAAGGCCCTGAATATGCAATCCTGGAGATTCCCTCAATATTCGCTTTTGGACTCTGTCTTTTGTGCAGAGTTGGGTAATGCCATTGATGAATACTTTATGACCAACCTGGGGAGTGTGCCTACAATGTCTTCCATATGGGAAGTTTTCAAATTATATATTAGGGGGGTTACGATATCCAAACATGCTGGGGTGCTTAAATCGATACGTAACCGAATGCACACAATCGATACGAGAATTAGAGAGACTTCAGCAACCAGCGACTGATCCACGTATATTGGAACAAATTAGAACTTTGATCACAGCCTTTAATGACTTAGCGGACGATGAGGTAAAACACTTGGGAAAGTATGCAGTAGCCCGTACCTATGCAGAAGGTGATAGGCCCAGTGCAACACTAGCAGCTATTATTAAACCACATCGTGGCGACAGCCACATATTAAATATACGTAACACTCGTGACAAATTAGTTGACACTACCCCAGAAATCCTAGACACCTTTGCTGATTATTATCAGGGATTATACACTTCCAGAGAGACAGCCGACACAGAGTCAGATGTCGATTACCTCACATATATCACTATGACCTGGTTGACGAATGAAGACAGAGCACACCTTATTGGACCTCTTAGACCCACTGAAATCATAGCAGCCCTAAAAGACATGCCCAATGGGAAGGCCCCGGGGGCAGATGGTTTGACGGTGGCCTTTTATAAGGCCTTTCAGGACAAACTACTACCATATTTAGTAAACTTATTTGAAGAAATGGCTGAGACAGGGCAAATGCCCCCTTCCATGAGGGAAGCTACAATAATTACACTTCTAAAACCAGGAAAATCACCACAGCAATGCTCGTCATACAGACCATTGTCGCTTTTAAATACAGACACGAAGCTATTTGCAAAAATATTGGCAAATAGACTGTCCCCACTGTTACCCAAACTGGTGGGACATGAACAAACGGGTTTTGTCCCTGGTAGAGCTTTAATGGGCAATCTCCGTACACTGTTTGGGACGATAGCACATATACAGCCAGAGATCAAAGCAGCAGCTCTGCTTATAGACATAGAAAAGGCCTTCGATTCGGTTGAATGGCGGTTTCTATATGCAGTGCTTCGAAAAGTGGGAGTCGGGGAGGTCTATATACAACTGGTGAAGGTGCTTTATACAAATCCACTAGCAAGGGTGCGGATAAATGGAGCACTTTCACGTACTATTGACATAACTAGGGGCACGAGACAGGGTTGCCCCCTTCCCCCCCCGTTATATGCCCTAGTTGCAGAACCCTTAATAAGCGCTATACGCGAATAACATGCATTTCGAGGTATAAGATCCCCACATTACAATCTCACAATAGCGGCCTATGCAGATGACACGGTATTATATATACGTGATCCAGATACAAACTTAATACCCATGTTGCAGGAAGTGGAAACGTTCAGCAAGCACTCCGGCCTGCACATAAACTGGCACAAATCAATTATATTCCCATTAACCCCAGCTAACACCCAAGTACAGACCACATACCCGCTAGAGTGGACCACCGACCCAGTGCGATATCTTGGTATAAAAGTGCACACGGATGCAGAATTGGTCATATCCTCAAATTATGGTTGCGCCATACAGAAGTTGACAGAGGTCATAGACAAATGGATAAAGTTACCGCTTTCGCTCTTAGGGCGTATAGCACTAGCAAAGATGGTGGTGCTCCCACGTTTCTTGTTCTTGTTCGTCAACATCCCTATCGGTATCCCACAATCCTTTTTTAGCACGTTACGTACATTATTACTAGAAACTGGTCTGGGCTGGTAAGCAACCCAGAGTGCAGTGGGACACCTTGACTAAACCATATTCAGAAGGAGGGTTGAATGCTCCCGATATGGAATGTTACTACAGAGCAGCCCAGTCGTTGCATACACATTGCTGGATACATGGGTCTCATAACCTACCGCATCTCCTTATAGAACAGAACATAATTTCCCCTAAACCGTTTCCTTTATTTATGACTGGTGCCGCACGTCCCTCAATGCGAAAGATTGACCCTGTGCATAGCTCAGGACAACAACTTTCTAAAATCGCAAAGAAACATGATCTACAAGTGATTTATTCCCCTAAATTGCCTTTGGGGTGATGCAACTGGCTGCCCTTGCGCAATGATAAAGATGTAATGCGCACACTGGTTAAATTAAACATCGAGTACTTTGAAGACTTGTTCACAAATGGGGTAGCTAAAACATGGGAGCAGGTATCGACCCCCACAGAAAGAACCACACCACTTGATGCCTTCCACTATTATAGGTTCTGTAATGCACTGTGGGAATGTTTAGGCACTGGCACAGCAGAACCGGATGCAATGCCCTCCCTCACATATCTATTACAGGCTCCAACTACACAATACGGCATTACATTATTGTATAAACTATTTAAGCCACATAGTGAACAGGCCAAAGAAAAGTTCCAAAGAGACTGGGAGGAAGAGTTAGGGGTAGAAGTGACTACGGCACAATGGTCCTGGTGCTTTAATAAGATCAAAACGATTTCATTCAACGTCCGACATAGATTAGTACACTTTAAGTATATTCATAGAACCTATTATACACCGGCCCGACTTAGCAGGTACGGGCTCCGAGATACGGACAACTGTCTGAGATGCAATGCCCCGGGAGCGCACTTTCTGCATTTGGCATGGGAATGCACAGGGGTATGACACTTCTGGCGGGAGGTGATTGGGGTCCTGACCACAATGCTGGGATGTGTCATTCCAGAAACACCTTTAACTGCAATACTGGGTTATGACAAACTAATTCCCAAAGGGGTGCGTAAGCTATCGGCTATTGGCTTAATGCTGGCCAAATGGAGGGTAGCTATGAGATGGATGAAGGGTCCATTACCAACGCTTGCTGACTGGAAAACTGACTTAGCCTATTGTTCTACCCAGTCTGAAGCCTATAACGAACTGATGCTGGTACGTTGTGCACCGAAAGACATATGGGTACCATATAGGACTTACCTGTTGCAAACTGCCATGACAGAAGAGGATACTGCTGAACCAGGCACCGGAGTGGGATAAAGTGTTAAGGAATGTTGATTGATAATATACCTAAATAGAGGTAAACTGTGTTTTTTGCGTTGCATTAGTTTGTGACCGTCACCCCAATTCCAAGGACTAAAATGACTAGCTGTTACGTGCGAGCTATTGTATTGATATAACAGGAATGCTGTTTATGTTCATCTTACTTAACAAAAGGTACTACAAAAGGATGCTGTCAGACCTTGTCTAATTGCACATTGTATCATGCCTCAGAATGTCTTCCAAAGAGTAAATATAACTGTATTTTGTTATAATGGAAAATTTGAAAATAAAGTTTAAAAAACAAAAAAAAACATTTATATTTTGTACAACTACATGACTTTAGTGTTAAATAACAAATATGTTGCTGTAGCAAATGTGAAAAATATTCAAATGTTTTACCAAAGCAGACAGATGAACCCTGGGACAGTTTGGAGATGACAGCCTAAGGTGTACCGCCCATTTCCAGACCTTGACACCATGGAAGAAAGGGATATAATCAAGAAGTTCATATTGAATAGGCAAACTATAGTGGATTTATGTCATCAGCTGGTGCCAGATCTTCAGCCTCACAACAGAAATCCCACATCTTTTACACCAATTGTCAAACTCATGGAAGTACTTCATTGTGTGGACACAGGATGCTTCCAATACATTGAGATACCAAAGGGGATGATGGACGGAGCGCTTGAGCTAATCAAACACTCACCCCCAGTCAACTGATCTGGGTTTAATCCATCATCATTCTTTAGCTCACTCCGCCACCCCAGTTCAGACATGGCCATATGCAAATCAGTCTGACCCTGTGCCTCATGGGAACAGTCCAGCCCGAACTGCCAAGCCATGTCTTCCCTGGACCGGGAAACAAGCATCCTGGGACCGGTTTCTGGCTATTCAGCCGTCATCAGCCAAGCTAGCTTGAATCCAGTGGTAAAGTGAGCAAGGGACCCACGTCTGGGCATACCCTGCCAACTTAGGGCGAACAAAGCAATACCAAAGGGATGATGGACGGAGCGCTTGAGCTAATCAAACACTCACCCCCAGTCAACTGATCTGGGTTTAATCCATCATCATTCTTTAGCTCACTCCACCACCCCAGTTCAGACATGGCCATATGCAAATCAGTCTGACCCTGTGCCTCATGGGAACAGTCCAGCCCGAACTGCCAAGCCATGTCTTCCATGGACCGGAAACAAGTATCCTGGGTCCGGTTAATGGCATGGTGAGCAAAAAAACGATGGATTTAGGCCCAGATCTCTGTACTGGGGTGAATGTACGACATTGTTCTGCATTCTGTCCATCAATTGTTGTTTTTGCATTTGTCACCCCGAGTGGGACGGGTATGCCCAGACGTGGGTCCTGTGCTCTCCATGCGACTGGAGTCAAGCTATCCTGGCTGATGAGGGCTGAAAGACCGAAACCGGTCCTAGGATGCTTGTTTCCAGTCCAGGGAGGACCTGGCCTGGCAGTTCGGGCTGGACTGTTCGCATTGGGCGCAGGGTCAAGACTGATTTGCATATGGCTGGGTCCAAACTGGAATGGCATGGTGAGCAAAAAAACGATGGATTTAGGCCCAGATCTCTGTACTGGGGTGAATGTACGACATTGTTCTGCATTCTGTCCTGTTGTTTTTGCATTTGTCACCCCGAGTGGGACGGGTATGCCCAGACGTGGGTCCCGTGCTCTCCATGCCACTGGAGTCAAGCTATCCTGGCTGATGAGGGCTGAAAGCCCGAAACCGGTCCTAGGATGCTTGTTTCCAGTCCAGGGAGGACCTGGCCTGGCAGTTCGGGCTGGACTGTTCCCATTGGGCGCAGGGTCAAGACTGATTTGCATATGGCTGGGTCCAAACTGGAATGGCATGGTGAGCAAAAACGATGGCTTAAGGCCCAGATCTCTGTACTGGGGTGAATGTACGACATTGTTCTGCATTCTGTCCATCAATTGTTGTTTTTGCATTTATCACCCCGAGTGGGACGGGTATGCCCAGACGTGGGTCCCGTGCTCTCCATGCCACTGGAGTCAAGCTATCCTGGCTGATGAGGGCTGAAAGCCCGAAACCGGTCCTAGGATGCTTGTTTCCAGTCCAGGGAGGACCTGGCCTGGCAGTTCAGGCTGGACTGTTCCCATTGGGCGCAGGGTCAAGACTGATTTGCATATGGCTGGGTCCAAACTGGAATGGCATGGTGAGCAAAAAAACGATGGATTTAGGCCCAAATCTCTGTACTGGGGTGAATGTATGACATTGTTCTGCATTCTGTCCATCAATTGTTGTTTTTGCATCCAATACATTGAGGCAGTATCTGGTGGGATGTCACAACCAACTTTTAGTGATGTGCTACAAGAAGTTATATCTTCAATGGTGAAACACATCAACCGCTTCATCCAGTTTCCATGGCAACAGGATTTAGCCAATGTGAAGTGGACTTTTATGGTTTGGGTTGCCTACCACATGTGGTTGGAACAATTGATGGCACACATATTGCCTTAGTGCCACCACTCGCCAGTGAACAGGCCTACCGGAATTGGAAACACTTCCATTCAATGAACATGCAAATTGTCTGCTTACTGGATTTGTACATCAGAAGCATCTGTGAATGTTTCCCCGGCTCTGCCCATGATTCCTTTGTACTACGGAACAGCTCCATACCCCTGCAAATGTCACAATTAGGACCTGAGAGGACCTGGCTTGTTGGTCAGTACAATCTTTCATAATATTATTTGGGGAATTTCTAGTTGAAAAATCTGATATTGTGTTACATTTTTTGGCCCTTTTTAGGTCTCGCCTACGCAGCGCGCATGCGCTGCTTAGGAGGAGACCTTTAGAAATCGATTCAGGTTTTCAGGCAAAAACGTGCACGCGTTGCATTGCTTTGAATGGCAACGCGTGCACGTTTGGCGATTCCCTTGCGGGAGCGAACTTTCAAACCATCTGTTTGTAATTAACAGATGGTTCCTGCTTGCTCCCGCAAGGGAAACAGGCGCAGGCCCCCCTCCTCTCTCCCCTCCCCCTACTGCCTCCTCCTCTCCTGCCAAACTTGTTTGTTTTTTTTTTGCTTTGCGCACGTGATTGTTTAGTAGGCACAGGGAGATTAAGTGACTGATATCTGGCCGTAATTACTCACAGTACGCGTGATTGGGATTCACGCAGCCCGTCCCCAGCCCCGTGCTAACCTCCTCCATCCGATCTCAACCCCGGGCTCGGGGGCACCGCCGCCCGCACCGACCCCCAGTGCGGGGCGGCGCAGCCCGCCTGTCCGATCCTTGTTAGGTAGCCGTTCCGGGCATACTACCCTGCGACCTCTGTGTGCCGCTCTCATCCTGACTGGTGTCAGCCCTGGGTTCCCCTGCGAGGCCTGCCCTCCTGGCCCTGTCGACCCGTCGCTACTGCTGGCTCAGAGCACCGCTGCCGGTCCAATTGGACATGCGCAATTTTTTGTCGCTTGCCACTCGCTTCGGTAGGATGCCGATTCTTTCACTGCTTCTCTGCACTGTAATCCTGGCAGTAAGTATCGTCTTCCAGAATACTTGTTGCTCCTTTATTTCTACATGGCGTCTAGATGGCATCCGTGGCACAGCGATTTCCGAGGCGATGAGGCAAAGACCGCCACCACCGGTTGTAACCGGTTCTCAGTCGTTCCCCGGCGAGCCTCCTTCCTGCTGCCGTCGGTCCTCTGGGTGTCCTCGGCGACTCTTCGTCCCGCGGCGATGCTCCTCAGCGGCGATGACTCCAGTGCCCTAGGTAAACCGACGGTGATTCAGTCTTGATTGAGGGGTTCAGTGACCCCAACGGTGCACCTGTACCCATTTTGAACCCCCCAGCCGTGTGTCCCCTCTCGCCCGGATTGGGCGGCTGGCGGCTAGCTTGTGGGTGACCAGTCTGGTCGCCTCCTTTTCGCGGGCTTGCGGGGGGGGGGGCGCCTCCGGGAGGCGTTTGGCACGGGCCCCTATCAGGTCCGGCTTCGCCTCCCCCGGCCCATGTCTCAGTGTGAGGTACTAAACATAGCACAGGCACATATCCTGGGTATGAAGCGCTATATAAGTGCAATTACATTACAGTATAATGTGCAGAAGCTCAAGGGATGCTTTGCTTGGTTGCCTCACAAACTCCAAAATGAAAAATTCCCGCCAAGAGATCGCACAGGCTTCCCGTTCCTTCTTTACATTCTAGTTGTGCAAACTCGTCGCCTTGTTCTTTTAAGGTGGTCTTAAGGTTCAGCAAGGAAGGGCCGTGCTATGAGTATTTCTCTCTGAATTCTTAGTTTTCCTGCTTCAGCTTGTGTAAAAACCATTTATTTCCATTAAAAACGAGTAGGGATCATCACTTCCTGCCACCATCCATCATGGTTTGTTCCATCGCCCCCATCTTCGCAGCACATCTTGGTACTTCCTGGCAGGCCGTGTTCCAGCTTTCGGAAAGCACTTCTGCTTCCGGATTGGTTCCTGGAGGGCATTCCCAATTCGAGCTCGCACAGCTGAATCACCCACATTCAAACTGTTTGTCTTCTCGTGGCAAGTTTTGGAACATCAATAGAGGTAGGATTAAGGATTTGGAGCAGATGGAGAACATGGTCATTTCCCTGCACACACTTCTCCACAATTTACTTGGCAAATTTGTGCTGCAAAAAACAGTTTTGGTGCAGTAATTTTACCCAAATATTAATCCAGATTTGGGTAAAATCTCGCGCTCAGATTCTGGACGGCAGGAGTCCGAACGAGGGCCATATTGTTCTTTCCCTGTGCAAAGCTAATGTGCAAAGAAAATTCTTCAAAAGGCGTACTTGCGGGAAAAGTCTGCATATATTGTCCAACCTGAAAACGTTCTCTTATCAGCTAAAAGTATTTTAAAATGTGCAAAAAACTTTGCAAAGGTAAACTGGGCAACTATGCAACTTTTTTGAATGTTGCAAATTGAGAATTTTTCAAAATTTTCCAAATGGGAAAAAAATCCAACAGCACTACTCCTGACTCTGGTGAAAAGAAAGGTAAGTACACGATATTTGTATTTGGGAGTCTCCACTGAATTATTAGTCACGCTCTGAGCGTGTGACAGCAAAAAGCCATGTCAAGGAGCCTCTCGAGGGGAAGCATTAGAACAGACCTGCAGCCTGTTTTTGGTTTGTTCATGAAAGGAACACTGTACTCCACCAGCTGGCAAAGGAGAACAAAGGAAATCGCCTTTTGAGAACTGAAATAAATAACAAGCATTGAAAATGCAATGGGTCTCGCCTTTTATATACTTAGAGCCCCAATTCTAGCCACAGCTCCCCCGCCATTTGGTTCCACAGAATGATCCAGAACAAAAGCTGCATCTCTTTAGGTCTCTTCTCTTATCTGCTGAAAAAGGTCAGTGTTCAGAAGTGTGCTAATGCCATTGAGCTATTTAAGAGCATGACCTCCTTGTCAGCTGGAATCACATGTTTGACCACTCCAGACTCTCGTGATTACAGCAGTTCTGCAAGTAGAGAGGAGAGCCCATATCCCAACACGGCCACCGACCTCGAGACATGGTTAATTTAATATAGTCTGCCTTTTAGATGAGTTTGAAAGCCTTCTGGTGCACTGCTCTTAACGCAGGTTGTGTTTTTGCACAATGTAGCCCCTTTAATCAAATGGAGTTTGCGGCATCTCCGAGGTCAAAGCAATAAAATAACTTTTGTGATTATGAGATGTAATGGAACTGGTACGATTAACACAGTTTATTTGAAATCTTGGAAACTAGTATCGTATTTAACTGAACCGCTTGTTGCTAAAACAGCACCTCCTTCGGCTACTATGTAGTGTTTTCGATGTATTTGAATAACTGGCATTAACTTAATGTTATTGATGTTCTAGCTTCTTTTAATTTTGGAAAGAATTTGAGTTTTCATAAAACAGTGCAATAAAACAGAAAAAACTGTGTGGCTAGTGAGGTCGATGGCAAACCAGGTTCTGTGTAAAAAGGTTACAGTATATATTCAAAACATTATTGGATATTAAGCCGTGTATGCCAAATGTTACTCCCACATAAATTGAAAAGTATTTAGAAGGAAAGGAGAGAGTTTGAACTAGGGAATAGAGAAGAGAGAGTGGCAGGAGAAGTATGAGAGTTTATCAGGAGTGGGGGACAGAGAGGGGCTAGGTGGAGGGGTGGGGAGATGGAAAATCCATCTTCTTATGGCAGCACAGGCCTTTAGTACCTAATACATGTCGTTTTTCTTTTAGTTTTCATTTAATGAGGGGATTTATTCAGACACAAAAACACTCAACTATAGTTTGTAGCTCCTCTGACTGGGAACACTGTATTTAGGCGCTAGAAACATAACCTTTCTCTCTTTTGCAAGTTTTTTTTCCTACGATACCAGCTCCCAACCAAGAGCCTACATACTATCACCTGAAAATTATAATCCACCTTGACTGGAGGACAACCTATTAAATTTGAGGTTAAAGCAGAGTAACCTTAGCATTGTGTACTATGCAAACTTTCAAATGTCATCTCGTCGCATTCCTTCATTTCGCTAGAAAGCCTATTTTGACGACCAAGTTTACACGCATTTGTAGGAGTACTTCACGGCTACTGCCCCTGAAGAGGCCATCAGTATCACAAACCAAGCAGGAATGGCGCCGCTGCTCTCCAGGCAGTGGCAGAACTTGTGATGACGCAGAGGGCGTACTCTGAAACTGATACACCTTCTGAACACACATCTGTGCTCTCAAAATAGGATTCAGGGGCCTGCTGCATGAGGCTCCATGAGTGCGTTTCTTCGATCTGCCCCGAGAAGCTCTACGTTTAGGTCGTGGTTTCAGGAGTGTTGATCCAGTTCTGTAGGCTTGCAACCAGTCCCAAGCCGCACCTTGGTCTTTGCAGAAGTGTGGCCCCATCCAACATTATCCAGAGCTGGGCTAGGAACTTAAGGGAATTTTGTATCCCCTCATCAGGAGGGCCAGCATAGCCAATAGGTCTCGCTTTGGGACCTTATAAGTGTTTAGCCATGCATCAGTTCATGTTGTTGCACCAAGGATATTGTGCTGCATAACTAAATACTTATAAGGTCCCAAAAGCGAGACCTGTTGGCTATGCCAATGCTTGTTTGTCCTCCATCTAGGAAACTCAGCTTATCCAAACTGACCATGGTTGTTGGCACCAGTGAGGAATCCAACAGTGCCAAGGGAAGTCTGCTTCAGTGTGGCCCATGGAAGAACACAGCGGCCAGTGGACCGGGCTTTTAGGCTTCTAAAGGCCAGATTTCGCTGTCTGCGCAAACTGGTGGAGCCCTCCTCTGCTCACCCGATAAGGTGTGCCAGATCACCGTAGTCTGCTGCATTCTCCACAACATCGCCCTGCGACTGTACATCCCTTACATCACAGAGGATGGAGACCATGAAGACCCACTGGGTGAGGATCCTGAAATGTCAAATGAAGATGATAGTGGTTAAGAGGAAGGATCTGACTTACATCAAAATGTCATTGCCAACTTCTTCTCATGAGTGTAAGTATATCTGTAAAAGCTCTAACTTTCACTGTTATACCAACTATTGATGTGATGATGAGAGAAGTATGTGGTGGTAATTTGTTAGGAAGGGCAAGTTCAGGGAAATTCAGGACAAAGGTGTTTGTTTTGACAGATTGACTACTGTCTCCTCGGAGACCTGAACTTCCACCTGGAGAACAACAACGACAGCAACTCCACCACCCTGATCGACAACCTAGCCAACCTCGGACTGAGACAGCTCGTCACAACACCGACACACTCCGCCAGCCACACGCTCGACCCCGTCTTCTCCTCAAGCTCCCACGTCTCCTTCACCCACACCACGGAACTCCTCTGGACCGACCACCGCTGCATCCACTTCACCTTCCAGAAACCCACCACACACCACCGCACCCAACAGATCCCACGCCGCTGCTGGAGCAAAGTCACCGAAGACCAACTACGGGCAAACCTCGCTCTCAGCCCTCCCTCCGACCCATCCAACACCGACGACGCTGCCTGCAACCTCAGACGATGGATAGACGACTGTGCCAACACCCTTGCTCCGCTGAAAAAACTCACCTACAGCGACACCACCAAAAGAGCCAGCTGGTTCACCCCGGAACTCCTAGCTTCCAAGCGTACCTGCCGGAAACTTGAGAAGAAATGGCACAGTGATAGGACACCGGACAGCCACGCAGCCCATAAAGACGCCATCCATAACCACCACCACCTCATCAGGTCCGCCAAGAGAATCTCCTTCAAAGACCACCTCGACAACAACGCACACAACAGCAAGGAGCTCTTCAACATCGTGAAGGAACTCTCCAACCCCAGCTCCAACACCAACGACATCCCGCCGTCGCAAGCCCTGTGCGATTCCCTCGCCACCTTCTTCCACCGCAGGATCGCCGACATCCACGACAGCTTCAACACCCAGACAGCCCCCACCAAGATAGATACTCCAGACCCGCCGCACACCATCGACCATGACCCCTTGCCAGCCTGGGCCAGCGTGAACATCGATGACACCATCAAGACCATGGGCACAATACACTCCGGTTTCCCGTCAGACCCTTTCCCGCACCACATCTTCAACAAAGCCAGCAGCTCCATCGCACCCCACCTGTGCAACGTTATCAATCTCTCCTTCGAGACCGCAACCTTCCCAGAGAGCTGGAAACACGTAGAGATCAACGCCCTACTCAAAAAACCCAAGGCGGACTCAAGAGACCTCAAGAACTTCCGGCCCATCTCCCTGCTTCCGTTCCCAGCCAAGGTCATCGAGAAGATCGTCAACAAACAGCTAACCCGATACCTAGAAGAAAACAGCATCCTGGACCCATCCCAATCGGGGTTCCGCAGCAACCACAGCACTGAGACTGCCCTCATCGACGCCACCGACGACATCAGGACCCTGCTGGACAACGGTGAGACCGCAGCCCTCATCTTGCTGGACCTCTCCGCCGCTTTCGACACTGTCTGCCACCGCACTCTACGCGCACGCCTCCACGACGCAGGGATCCGAGACAAGGCCCTGGAATGGACCACCTCCTTCCTCGACGGCAGAACCCAGAGAGTCCGCCTCCCACCTTTCCGATCCGAAGCCTCCGAGATCATCTGCGGCGTACCCCAGGGATCCTCCCTCAGCCCAACACTGTTCAACATCTACATGGCCCCGCTCGCACGCATCGCCAGACAGCACGACCTCAACATTATCTCCGACGACACTCAACTGATCCTCTCCCTCACCAAGGACCCCCTCGCCACCAAAGCCAATCTCCATGAAGGAATGAAGGCCGTCGCCGATTGGATGAAGATCAGCCGACTAAAGCTGAACACGGACAAGACGGAGGTCCTCATCCTCGGCTCCAACCCCTCAGCCTGGGACGACTCCTGGTGGCCAACGACGCTGGGAGCAGCCCCGACACCCACCGACCACGCACGCAACCTGGGAGTCATCCTCGACTCAACGCTCTCCATGGCCAAGCAAGTCAACGCAGTCTCCTCCTCCTGCTTCAACACCCTCCGCATGCTTCGCAAGATCTACAGGTGGATCCCGACAGACACAAGAAGAACAGTCACCCAGGCCCTCGTCAGTAGCAGACTTGACTATGGGAACGCCCTCTATGCGGGAGCCCGGCCTAGCTCATCAAGCGACTGCAACGCATACAAAACGCCTCCGCACGCCTGATCCTCGACGTACCACGCCACAGCCACATCACCCCCCACCTGAGGAACCTGCACTGGCTCCCCGTCGACAGGAGGATCACCTTCAAACTCCTCATCCACGCACACAAGGCACTCCACAAAACTGGCCCAGCCTACCTCAACAGACGACTCTTCTTCTACGTCCCCAACCGCCAGCTCCGCTCCGCCGACCTCTCCCTCGCCACCGTCCCTCGCATTCGAAGAACAACCACCGGTGGCAGATCCTTCTCACACCTCGCCGCCAAGACCTGGAACACCCTTCCACTAAGCCTACGACAGACCCAAGACCTGCTGACCTTCAGGAGGCTACTCAAGACCTGGCTGTTCGACCAGTAGCAGCACCCCCCCTTCCCTCTCCCCAGCGCCTTGAGACCCTCGCGGGTAAGTAGTGCGCTCTACAAATTCTGTGATTGATTGATTGATTGTGTTCAGTTACATTGTTTATCTCTGATTGTTTTGTGAAACTGTGTCCTCCAAAAGTTGACTTTGTAATGTGTCTATTATGTTTTGTTTCATTGGTAATCTCTTTTTTAATCTGTTTTAGGTTCTTTCACCATGTCATTTGGACATTTCAGGGTTGTGACATTTGCAAGATTATGGTGTTATTTTGAAGTACAAAGGGAGCATGGGTTTATCCTGGGAGAGACAGACACTGACTTTGAGTGTACAAATCTTATACCAAGGCAACCTGCACTGTGATTTGAATAGAAGATTTGAAGATTACATTGTGACTTGTTCTCTGTCGTGTGTTTCACTAAGGCAATATGTGTCCCATCATTAGCTCAAACAACATGTGGCAGTGGAGCCAAAATTATGCTAATATCCCTTCACATTGGAACAATCCTCATTTTGTATAAAATGTATGTAGCTGTTGATGTGTCTCATCATTGTAGGACATACTCCCTGTTGCACACCACCGAAACTTGGTTGTGACATTCCACCAGATACTGGAACAGTGGATTGGAATGATTCTGTGTCTGTAAAATGTGTTACTGACATGTTTTTGTCTATTGGTGTTATTGATGTTGGATTCCTTCTGCGAGCCAGAAGAATTGGCTCCAGCTGATGACACGAGTCAATGACAATTTGCCTATTCAATGTTATTGTTTTTGATATATCTCCTTCTTCCATGTTGGAAAGGTCTGGAACTGGAAATGTGAACACTGTTAGTGTCATGTATGGGTTGTTATGTTATTGAAAGCGTTGACAGACAATTATTGGTCAACTGGAATAAACATAGCACTAGATAATTTAATGGTACATTTATTTGGGAGTCATGGTTGGGAACTTGAGAAAAACATTACCTACATGGTAATTATCCATGTTTACACAAGATTTCAGTCCATGAGTTTCTGAGTTGTGTATTAATTGAACTAAGCATGAAGAAATTAAACAGGGTGAAAATGATAAAGCAAACCAAAAAGTTAAGAAGTCAGTCATGGTGCATAAAACTATATTTGAAGAGCCAAAATTGATGCAAGTCCAATGTCCAAAATACAACCAGCATCAGAAAGGTAAATGTATCCAGAAATAGTCCACAGAGTGAATGCTAGTCACACACTGGAGGAAATTAGGTGTGGGATTTCTTGCTGGTGGTAGCAGAGGTCTTGACATCCTCACCTCCTGATAATTTAGATGGACGTCCCCTCTTGCGGGTGAGGGGGATCCACAGTTGCAAGGTCTGGGGTTGCTGCTGATTGTTCTTCAGGGAACAGTGCTCCCCTTCCTGTGGCTGTGGCAGATGTAGATGAGCCAGATGTTGTGGAACCACAGGAAGGGGTAGATGGTGCTGGGAAAGCCCTGCACATATGGGTGTAAATGTCTAGCAGCACCCCAGTCAGGTAACCCAATTGGAGTTGAGAGCCTCCATCTGATAATTGAGCTCCCTCTGCAACTGCTTAATCTCCCGGAGCTCAGTGAGTACCTAGCCCATCATGTCCTAGGATGGATGATAGGCTTCCAAGACTTGGTAAATGGTGGTCTGGGTGAGAGTGACCCCAGTGGCCTCACTATGCTGGCACACCTTATCCCTCCCACAACCCCTAACCCCACTACCCTGTGCCATTGGCCCAGTGTGCCCCATCCAACTGGATCCTTGGTGAGCTAGAGCTCGTGGTGCTGTGGTATCAACATTACACAGGACTGAGGGGCACACGATCGGTGTTACAGTGGCAGGAACACAGGAAGTGAAGCCTTTGGTTATCTGAGGGGTTACAGCTGGGATGGGAGCTGGCAGTATGGGCCCAGTAACACTCACTGGAGCTGTATGCCCATACTGACCAGATGGACCAGGATACTCATTGTCATCCAGATTACTAGGAGTGTTGTCGTCACTGAAATCTTGCTCCTGGGCTGGAGTGGAGGACTCTTCAGTGGCAGATTCCTGGCCAAGTGGTCTGGCAGTTGGACCTATTGAGAAATTGAGTACATTTCTATTAGTAAAAGTGTATATTATACATCCAAATCCTATGAGACAAACAATGTCGATACCTAGAAGTAACAAGATGTTGAGAATATTATGATGATAGCTTTCAGTGGTATTGAACATATTTCCATAACGTTTATCATTTTCAAATAGTACAACTTCAAATAAGCAGGTAATATGATGCCCTGAAATGTGATTAGTGATTAGGAAGTATAACTCACATTTCCCAACCATTCAGCTCAACACAGTGGTGAGGTGAAATATATAATTGACAATTCCAAAGCCTATCTGACTTCAAAACAGACATTTACACAGCTTAGGTGGATGTTTGTCATTAGTCATCATGTGAACAGTGAGAGTCAATTTGTGCAATTACCACTTATATTCAGCATAGTAAATGTCATACCTTACAATTTTTTGGTCAGCACAGTTTGTTTTGTGAAATTCATGACATCAATTCAATTGTTTGAGAAGAAAGGACAACATTCAGAAAGCAACATAAACCATTTTGAGAAGGGAGCATTCAATGGGGATTGGTCACTACATGACACCTTACAAATGTTGAAATCTGTAAGACAAGAGAGAATGAGCAATATGACATAGCAATATTCTTTTGACAAAACAGAAACAGGGCATCCTGGTAGCTGTAGTCATTTCAAAAACAACATCCCAACACTTGCAAAATGATTAGTGGAACATAGCTGAGGAAATTATGCAGTTGAAATGGAATAGACACTTACAGTATGACACACATATGGGTAACATGTTATTTGGTGTTGTAACACTTACAGGCACCATACCATCATGTGAAATGTAATGGAGATTGACACCTGTAATCCCAGGTGCAACACAATACATTCACACAAACAAACCAAATGATCTGATACTGTTAGTTTGTGGTTTCTCTGTTATGAAAATATGTGCAGAACACATTGGCAACAGCTGAATTGATAACAAACAGGACATTGAGGTTTAGTGAGACTTTGTAGAGTGTAACCTACCAGTCTCCACTCCACCAGGGATTCCTGTCAAGCCTTCAGGATGCAGGATCTGCAAGACCTTCTCCTCCCAGGGCATGAGTTGTAAGGGAGGCCTGGGATAACCACCACCAGTCCTCTGGGCCTCCATGTGATGCTTGGAGTCCAGGGAACGCACCCTCCCCCTCAGGTTAGTCCTCCTCTTCCTAATTTCATCCTGTATGCGCAGGTTGTTAGCTGCAAAAGAAACAATTGATGGACGGAATGCTGGACAATGCAAGCAATCACCCCCAGTCACAAGGATCTGGGTTAAATCTATCATTCTTTTGCTTACCACACCATCCCAGTTTGGACCCAGCCATATGCAAATCAGTCTTGACCCTGTTCCTTGTGGGAACAGTCCAGCCTGAACTGCCAAGCCAGGTCCTCCCTGGACCGGAAACAAGCATCCTGGGACGGTTTCAGGGCATCACCCTTCATCAGCCAGGCTAGCTTGAATCCAGTGGTGTAGTGAGCACCGGACCCACGTCTGGGCATACCCTTCCCACTTAGGGCGACAAATGCAAAAGAAACAATTGATGGGCGGAATGCTGGACAATGCAAGCAATCACCCCCAGTCACAAGGATCTGGGTTAAATCCATCATTCTTTTGCTCACCACACCACCCCAGTTTGGACCCAGCCATATGCAAATCAGTCTTGGCCCTGTTCCTTGTGGGAACAGTCCAGCCTGAACTGCCAAGCCAAGTCCTCCCTGGACCGGAAACAAGCATCCTGGGACCGGTTTCAGGGCATCACCCTTCATCAGCCAGGCTAGCTTGAATCCAGTGGTGTAGTGAGCACGGGACGCACGTCTGGGCATACCCTTCCCACTTAGGGCGACAAATGCAAAAGAAACAATTGTTGGACAGAATGCTGGACAATGCAAGCAATCACCCCCAGTCACAAGGATCTGGGTTAAATCCATCATTCTTTTGCTCACCACACCACCCCAGTTTGGAACCAGCCATATGCAAATTAGTCCAGACCCTGTTCCTTGTGGGAACAGTCCAGCCCGAACTGCCAAGCCAGGTCCTCCCTGGACCGGAAACAAGCATCCTGGGATCGGTTTCAGGGCATCACCCTTCATCAGCCAGGCTAGCTTTAATCCAGTGGTGTAGTGAGCAAGGGACCCATGTCTGGGCATACCCTTCCCACTTAGGGCGACAAATATAAAAGAAACAATTGATGCACGGAATGCTGGACAATCCAAGCAATCAACCCCAGTCTCAAGGAACTGGGTTAAATCCATCATTCTTTTGCTCACCACACCAGTTTGGACCCAGCCATATGCAAATCAGTATTGACCCTGTTCCTTGTGGGAACAGTCCAGCCCGAACTGCCAAGCCAGGTCCTCCCTGGACCGGAAACAAGCATCCTGGGACCGGTTTCAGGGCATCACCCTTCATCAGCCAGGCTATCTTGAATCCAGTGGTGTAGTGAGCAGGGGACCCATGGGCTGATGAGGTCTGAAAGCCCAAAACCGGTCCTAGGATGCTTGTTTCCAGTCCAGGGAGGACCTGGCCTGGCAGTTCGGGCTGGACTGTTCCCATGGGGTGCAGGGTCAAGACTGATTTGCATATGGCTGGGTCCAAACTGGAATGGCATGGTGAGCAAAAAAACGATGGATATAGGCCCAGATCTCTGTACTGGGTTGAATGTATGACATTGTTCTGCATTCTGTCCATCAATTGTTCTTTTTGCATTTGTCACCCCGAGTGGGACGGGTATGCCCAGACGTCGGTCCCTTGCTCTCCATGCCACTGGAGTCAAGCTATCCTGGCTGATGAGGGCTGAAAGCCCGAAACTGGTCCTAGGATGCTTGTTTCCATTCCAGGGAGGACCTGGCCTGGCAGTTCGGGCTGGAATGTTCCCATTGGGCGCAGGATCAAGACTGATTTGCATATGGCTGGGTCCAAAATGGAATGGCATGGTGAGCAAAAAAACGATGGATTTAGGCCCAGATCCCTGTACTGGTTTGAATGTATGACATTGTTCTGCATTCTGTCCATCAATTGTTCTTTTTGCATTTGTCACAACAAGTGGGACGGGTATGCCCAGACGTGGGTCCTGTGCTCTCCATGCCACTGGAGTCAAGCTATCCTGGCTGATGAGGGCTGGAAGCCCAAAACCGGTCCTAGGATGCTTGTTTCCAGTCCAGGGAGGACCTGGCCAGGCAGTTCGGGCTGGACTGTTTCCATTGGGCGCAGGGTCAAGACTAATTTGCATATGGCTGGGTCCAAACTGAAATGGCATGGTGAGCAAAAAAACGATGGACTTAGGCCCAGATCTCTGTACTGGTTTGAATGTATGACATTGTTCTGCATTCTGTCCATCAATTGTTCTTTTTGTAGGTTGTTAGCTGCAGCATTCACTCTGCTGACTATTCTGGTTCACATTGGCCTTTTCTGAGATAGGGGTGTATTTTGGACTTAGGCTTCTAGCAATTGTGGCACTACTCTTATGATTTCATCTACCATGACTGACAATTCTCCCACAACAAAACATGGAGTTTTGGGGCCTGTCATTGTGCAATGAAATAGGATTAAATAAAAAATGATCTACATGGTAATAAATGAGAGAAGATTAAGGGACAAGCAACGTGGAAAAGGGACAAAATAACCTCACTTAACTGGCAAAATCTCTGCTAGAAAATGTTGTTTTGCAGTGGAATGGCAAAGGATCATGGTCTGAAATGGGGTGTGTTTTATATTATGGTATGCAGGTGTTTCCATTTGGCTAATGTACATCAGGTGTGGTCTACCAGCATCCATCCAAAGGCAAAAGTTATGATGCATTGTTGACCGGACTCCCTCAGTCAGGGAACTGCCTCTAGGAGACTGCCGCTACAAAAGGGGATGATGTATGGAGCGTTTGAGCTAATCAAACACCCACCCCCAGTCAACTGATCTGGGTTTAATCCATCATCATTCTTTAGCTCACTCCACCACCCCAGTTCAGACATGGCCATATGCAAATCAGTCTGACCCTGTGCCTCATGGGAACAGTCCAGCCCGAACTGCCAAGCCATGTCTTCCCTGGACCGGAAACAAGCATCCTGGGACCGGTTTCTGGCTATTCAGCCGTCATCAGCCAGGCTAGCTTGAATCCAGTGGCAAAGTGAGCAAGGGACCCACGTCTGGGCATACCCTGCCAACTTAGGGCGAACAAAGCAATACCAAAGGGGATGATGGACGGAGCGTTTGAGCTAATCAAACACTCACCCCCAGTCAACTGATCTGGGTTTAATCCATCATCATTCTTTAGCTCACTCCACCACCCCAGTTCAGACATGGCCATATGCAAATCAGTCTGACCCTGTGCCTCATGGGAACAGTCCAGCCCGAACTGCCAAGCCATGTCTTCCCTGGACCGGAAACAAGCATCCTGGGACCGGTTTCTGGCTATTCAGCCGTCATCAGCCAGGCTAGCTTGAATCCAGTGGCAAAGTGAGCAAGGGACCCACTTCTGGGCATACCGTGCCAACTTAGGGCGAACAAAGCGATACCAAAGGGGATGATGGACGGAGCGTTTGAGCTAATCAAACACTCACCCCAGTCAACTGATCTGGGTTTAATCCATCATCATTCTTTAGCTCACTCCACCACCCCAGTTCAGACATGCCCATATGCAAATCAGTCTGAGCCTGTGCCTCATGGGAACAGTCCAGCCCGAACTGCCAAGCCATGTCTTCCCTGGACCGGAAACAAGCATCCTGGGACCGGTTTCTGGCTATTCAGCCGTCATCAGCCAGGCTAGCTTGAATCCAGTGGCAAAGTGAGCAAGGGACCCACGTCTGGGCATACCCTGCCAACTTAAGGCAAACAAAGCGATACCAAAGGGGATGATGGACGGAGCGTTTGAGCTAATCAAACACTCACCCCAGTCAACTGATCTGGGTTTAATCCATCATCATTCTTTAGCTCACTCCACCACCCCAGTTCAGACATGGCCATATGCAAATCAGTCTGACCCTGTGCCTCATGGGAACAGTCCAGCCCGAACTGCCAAGCCATGTCTTCCCTGGACCGGAAACAAGCATCCTGGGACCGGTTTCTGGCTATTCAGCCGTCATCAGCCAGGCTAGCTTGAATCCAGTGGCAAAGTGAGCAAGGGACCCACGTCTGGGCATACCCTGCCAACTTAGGGCGAACAAAGCGATACCAAAGGGGATGATGGACGACTGCCAGCACAACTGTGAAATCCAAATCTGCTTGGGGGGAACCCGCCGGTCTGATGGTGATGGAGTACTATTCGCCAACACTGGAGTCTGCCGCAACGGCAATAGCGCAACCGTGCCGGGAAACACTTTGTCGACGTGGACAGCAAGTCAACCTGCATACATCTAAATACGATGGGTGAAAGACCATCGACTTGGCGGAGTACTTGGGACAGCCGTTGTGGCGGGATGGTGATAAGACCATTCAGATTAAATCAGCCCTTAGTTTTCTGCTGTGGTAACAATTAGATTAGTGCTCAGAAGTAGCAGAGTGAGGGTAGGATTGCTATAGACATGTCACTGCAACCATATTAGAGCGGTTCCCTTTATTTATGCTTTTGGTGTACATTGCTGTTGACATTTTATTTGCCTTTATTATGGTTGCAATTCATATCATGAACACTAGACTCGGATTCTGATTTTAAATAAATATTTAAAAAGTATCCCTTGTGTTCCGGTGTTCTTGAATGTGTAGTTCTTTGGTGAAAGGGGGTTTGGAGATCCACTAACTAACCCTGTAATGTCTCATGGGATTGATCTTTACCTGACCCATATCTCGCTCAAATATTGGTCAGTGAGATGTAGAAAGATTGCGGTACAACTGGGTTGCTGATTTGGGGTGGCATATTCACTAAGTCCTTGGTGCCAGAGGGTCTGGAAAACAAACCGACCTCTGTGTTTCAAGAAAGATCCAGAAACATATCACCAGATATCCTTTTAGGAATTTGTGGCAGGCGTAAATGAAGCATTTTCAGTCTTAAATGCACATTTATAGCTGAAAATACTTTTTTGAATAGTGGCAATAATTTGTATTTTGCTTTATTTTTTCATTTGTACAGTTGCGTTATGAAAATAAAGGTAATTATGTTTGGCAACATATTGCAAAAAGAATAAAGCTCAGGTTAATTGTCACCTCTCTTTTAAATGTTCGATGACGATATTACAAGATAGAACTAATGCAGGTATCTTTTGGTACATTAGATGGAGGGAAATTAATACTAGCATGTTTTCCATTTTTTTTTTTAAATGTGATGTCTAGTGTACATTTCAGAATTTAAAGATAACGCCTTTACTTTTGAGAAATCCTTTCCGTAGCTCAGCATAAACACTACTTTTCATAATGCATGTTTACCATGATGGATACACATTTTTTGTGTATTTTGCTATGTTTTTTGCTGAAACGTTTGCCATTCATGAGCCATTCCATATTTATAATTGCAACATTTGAAAGAGTAAGGCGGTGGGACACTGGGACACTGGTCAGGCCTTCCGTATTCTGAACACACCACTGACAACATACGTCAATCCAGTTATTTTCTTGTGAAAATGAGGTTTGGCAACCCTGGAGACCCACGTCCTGCATGTATTCATTATCCTTCTATGTGATGACATTGATTTATGAATAGGTCTAAACAAGCCACTTCCCCAGGAGACAGCAGTGAGTGATTCGTGGCAAGACAGGGAAGAGAGCCATGAAGTGCAGCATTGTTGGCACAGAGAGCTTCATGCTTTGTAGCACACATTCTCTTTTCATGCTCTTCTTCCATTGTCAGTTATCGCACTAAAGCAGCCCTTTTCTAAATGGACCTTCATGGGGAAAAGGGGAAGCTGCATTACAGAAAAACACTCAGTGATCCTGGCTAGAAAGTGGAACGATCAGTGCAGTGTCTGAGAGTGTTGCTGACAGAATCTGCATGTAAGAAAGCTTAGAAAATTCTGGGGCCTATACACAAACTGCAATTTGGAGTATGCTTATTAGTACTACAATAGTACTATTCATGTACTTCTAAATAACCGTGGGTGGAGAGCTCCGCTCCGCCCGCGGAGTGTGGGGAGATTTGCCTATTCCGCGTTCCGCGGAGAACGCGGAGTAGGCAAATCCCCGCACACTCCGCAGCAGAGGGGAGTTGACCAGCCCCCGCCTCCACCCCCCTATTAAGAATTAATTAAAACTACATTAAAGGTAAAAGAATAAAGACTTACCTTGACTGTGGCGTCCCCGGGCTGCCGTCCTCCTCTTCATCGCCGTCTCAGGGTGATCTGCGCATGTGCGCTTGCCCGCGCATGCGCATTTTTGCAAGGAATGCGCATGTGCGTGCGTGCGTGCGCGCATGCACAGATCACCCTGAGACGGCGATGAAGAGGAGGACGGCAGCCCGGGGACGCCGCAGTCACTGTAAGTCTTTATTCTTTTACCTTTAATGTAGTTTTAATTAATTCTTAATAGGGGGGGTGGGAGGCGGGTGGCGGAGCCGAGCGGAGTTCCACAGAGTTTGTCCCCAACTCCGTGGACCTCCGCGTAGTCCCGCTCCGCCAGCTCCGCCCAGGGTTACTTCTAAATGCCATTTACATACCTACATGTGGAGGTCTCCGCCTCTAGTTCTCGGATCTTATTTGTGCGGAGCTCTCCCCCCCCCAACTATGGAGATCTCTGCACATATATGACTACGTGTTTAGTAGTAAATGTGGGAGGAACAGGGGGAGTAGCTAGAAAAAGGGGATTACTTAATACTAAATGAGAAGGGTTTCAGAAGGAGTGAGGAAGAATTAAGGGAGGACTAGGGTTTAGAGAGGGCCTCCCAAACCCACCCACAAAAGTGTAAGCCCATTGCTATTTACAAACTGCAGGTCTACAGTTACTACAGCCAGAGGACTCAAAACAGTAGTAAATTTACTCCGACTAAGATCTAGAGTAAGTAAAGCACCACACATGGCCAACCACTGCTACTGCAACACTCTACCATGGAAATAATGTAGGGAAGGAAATACTCCATACTAAATATTGTTAAAATTAATTAATATATTTATACTTCTAAAAACTGTATATAAATGTAATTAAATGTTAAAAATATATACAAATAAAATAATTATTCATTTATTTTACGTTTAAATTATTGTAATAACCTTTTTTAAATTAAAAACATGTAACTTTAATTTTGTTTAACACAATTACATTATTTATAAATTAATTGCATACTGTAGGCCCGATTCACAAAAGTAAAGTTAGACCAAAAGTCTAAGTTTAGACCAGAAGTCTAACTTTACTACTTTTCGGTATTCACAAAGGTAAGTTACGAGTAGTATCTTTACGAATGCAAAGGTTCTGCACTTGGGTGGAATCTCCCCACTTGGGGCCGGAATCTCTGCACTCGGTTGGGCCCGTCATCACCCGGAAGAGGCTAGGCCACCCATATAGTTGGTTTTTTTCTGGTCATGGGGTCGTGGGAACAGTGTCTTGTCCTTGCTCGGGGTGTTCCGACGGGGCCGATTTGTTTTTGATATTTTCTCGAGGAGCTACTGAAGACAGCTGGCCTTATTTTTTTATTTTTTTCTGCTGAGCTTTGCACTTATTCCTGCGTTAACGTCATGAAAAAGAGGAAAGTGGTTGTCACAAAGACGCCATGATTCAGACTTGCCTAAGGGGTCCTTGGCTACTGCCTGCAGAGACACTTTGACCACAAACTCTAGAGGTGCAGGCAGGGCTATGCCCAGTCTGGACATTCAGGACTTGCAGGTCAAGAATATTTCCATATTGTCGCAGGGGTGCTCCTCTGACATTGGTTGGCAATATGAAGGGTGCGGCAAGGCCCAAATGCCAAAAAGGGGTGTTCCCTCGTAAAACTCATTCTAGTAACAAAACTAGCAAAGGCAAAAAAGCGAGGGAGACTTGTGGTGCCCATGGTAGATGGTATACACCAGGACTTTCTCTCTAACATGGATTCTAAAATTTCAAATGTACGGTTAACATTCTAAGTAAAATGTCCCTGTTGACTCCACTTCCCCCTGTTACTCCTCATAATCCATCCCAAGGAGTGGGTGACCTTAGGCCTTCTTCACTACCTACAGCTGTGCGCAATAGAGGATCCTTGGGAATGTAACTACAAATCCCATTAGCCCTCTCTCTCTTTAATACTTGGGTCCTAATTGCCTGCTAAGGGAGCCACTGATGGGGAGGGGGAGAGGGGTGTTCTCAATAAAAATGTGAGTGTGCGCCCAGCAAAGAATAATACCAGGCGGGTTTCTGGCTATGTAGGTAAGCCCACTTTAGGGCTGTCCCCTTGCGAAGTTACCATTCAACTTCCTCCTGCATCCACCCCATATGTTGTGGTTTTGGCTAAGTCCCCCCCCCCCAAATCAACATATGGGGAAAGTCATCAGCAAACCAAAAACAAGGTTGTACACTGGTTGTCATGCAGGGTTAATCCTAACATCAAATAGTCGTTCTTTGATGAGATAATTTTTACAAGGAGAGTGCGGTGGATCGGGAATTCCCCAAAAACGTGTGAAGGTGATTGTATTGTGGTGAATTTTTTCCATCTCAGGAGGTTGGACTCTATATGGAATGATCATACGGCCAACTCTGGCATTCCCAGTAGAATCATTGCATACTCCCTAGGGTTTTTTCATAAACCTTTGAACTGGGGGGGGGGGGCGGGGGGAGAATTCAGACCAGTTGTCGGGATCTGGTGTGGTGAACTCTTGTGACAGTCACCTAAACTTGCTTTGAGAAATCATTTTGATTCCTTGAGTGGGCTTAGTGATCTAGACTGACTGGGACATGATATCAGCACCCCGGATCACAAGGGAACTGTCCTGAGAGAAATCTGAAGGCACTAAGTTGGAACATAGCAGGGTTCAAGGGGAAAATCTGAGCAACGATTGGGTTGCCATGCTAAACTGTTTTGATATTAGTAGTCTCAAGGAGACGTGGTGCACTGAGGGGATGATTCATTTGGATGGCTTTGTTTCTTTTAGTTCCAAGTCTATCGCCTCTTCCAGAGGAATAGCTAGGCGGAGTCTAGTTACTCTGGTGAAACTGGACCTGAAATGTAACATGGAGATGATTGTATCCAGATCGTCTTTCTTGCTTGGCGTCCTTTTGACTTTTGAAAATAAGCTTAGAATCTTGATTATTAATATTTACAATGCAATCTTTTGAAGGGAGTCAGATGAGGTGATCAGGGAACTCAATAAGTTCCTACATGATTATTTCTTGCCCGGTCCCTCTCCATATACAGCTCTGATTGTGATGGGGGATTTCAATATGCACCCCTGCCTGGATTGCTGTTTATATGATGCGTTGGACACTGATTTCGTCTTTAGCGACCAGGTACACTTTTAGCATACTGTTCAAGGGGACTTGCTGAATAATTTAGTCTTAGATTCTAATCTTGTTAATTTAATGAATAGAAGTGAGGTCAATGGCGATAAGGCTGTGCCCACATTTAGAGGTGCACAGGCCTGTCAATTATCAATTATATCCTTCTTTGCTCAATTTTAGCGTGGGCTGGAACATTTTAAGTGACCATAATCCTATTGTGGCCAATTTCCGAAGGATGTGAAGTCTGTGGATCATAGGCCGTACTACCGGGAATCTGTCTGCCTTAAAGACCAGGGGCACAGATTAAGGTGGGCCAAGGTTATCCCAGAGGCCTTTAACTCAGATTTGCTATCCACGTGCGAGCGGGATGTTCAGATCTGTCTCAATGAAGTTGCCTTGGATGACTGTATCATGACAGCTTATGCTTATTTGTCTGGGTACATTAAATCTGCTCTTACCAATTTGGCATTGACACCACCCCCTTCTTTATGTAGATGGTTTGACAGGTGCTGCTCAAAGTCAAGCAGAAAGTTGTTAGTTGTCCTCAAAAAGAAACCCCGGAATACAGCTGAGGTAAAAACACTCAGGGCATCATACTGGAGAACCCTCAGGGATAGAAAGAACGACCTCAAGAAAGGGATGTGGGAGGGCTTGTTGGAGGCACGCACCCAGCAGGACAGCGCTGCCTTCTGGAGAGTGGTAATCCATTCCTTTTTAGTATGGAGTTGGGCTGAGATCAGGCCCTCACAGTGTCATCCCAGGCCTGGTTTGATAATTTTTCATTCTTATATGACTGTTATCACGGGGAGTCCCCAGTGTCGTGTTCTTAGGGGGCCAGCAAGGCCAGTGATACTCTGGGAAGAAGTCAGGAATGCCATTGTCTCCCTTCCAGCGGGCAAGGCACCGGGTCCAGAAGGTATGCAGGGGGATCTGTTTGAGTCCTTGACCGATCTGTGGGCACCCATTCTTATCCAACATCTTAACGCTGCCATGTGTGGCTCTCTGCCAGCAGGTTGGCACCATTCAATGATGTAGGCCAATCTTCCTAGTAGATGTAGAGGTTAAAATCCTACAGAGGGTGATTCTTGAGAGACTCATTGATTGGGCCAATGAGCAGAATATTCTATCAGACATCCAGCATGAATTTAGGCTGGGCAAAGGCACGGTGGAGCAGAATTTGAATTTGCATCTGTTAGTAAGCAAATATGCTCATGGATCTCAGTTCGGACTGTGATTGGGTAAATAGATCTAAGCTCTGGGACTAACTGGGCTTCATTGGGGTCGACCCAGCTCATCTTGGGTTTTTAAGGGTCTTCACTCTGCCCTTTTAGCATTGGTAAGGTGTGGCCCCTCTGGTGAATGCATGCAGCACTTTAAACTAAATAGAGGTGTGCACCAAGGCTGCATCCTGGTTCCTTTCCTTTTTATTTTGTATATCAATCGTTTGGAACAGGTTTTATGTGAGCTAGGGTGTGATGTCCCAAAGGTGGGCGGTAGACTGTTCCCCTCCCTCTTATAGGCGGATGACACAGTTTTAATAGCACGCACGACAAAGAGTTTCCAGTGTCTTTTAGATCGTTTTATTAACTTTATGGACAGTATATACTTTGCAACCAATTTGAAAAAGTCCCACATTATGGTGACTGGCTCCAAGACAACCAGATCCTACGGTGTTTCAGCCAGCAGCCATATCTTAAGCAAAGTGGATAATTTTTTTTATTTAGGCATTTTATTAGTCAGGCCTTAGTTGGCGCTCTCTGATGAAGAGGAACACAGTTAAGTTTAAGAGAGCTATCCTAAGCCTACAGGAGTTTTCACAGCGGTTGGGACAAAAGTCGATAAAGATTCTTCTTGACAGATATAAAGCTAAGTGTATCCCTACTGCTAGTTTTGGTTGCGAAATCTGGGGATACGCCACATTTGCCCCACTCCAGGTTGTGGAAAATACCTTAATGAGAGGTCTCTTAAGTGTTGCACAAGGTACTCCTTCAATGATTGTTCATGGGGAGTTGGGCATGGGATATCTCTCTGATTCCATACGTCTACGCCCACTCTTACTCTGGATCTCAGTATGGGTGAAGGAGGAGTTAATGTTAAAAACATACACATTATCAGGGACTGTCTTGGACAATATGCTGCACATCCCATGGTTGTGCTACATTAAAGACCAATTTCAAGGGCCTTGGAAGGCTGGAACTTTTTCTGGACCCTGACCACATTGTTAAAAAAGATCTGGTGTGGCTAAAGGAGTCTTTCTCACTCAGAATAGCAGCGAAGGATGAGGCCTCTGCCCTATCTAAGCAATCTGTCCAACAGTACATTATGGTTGAACTTTACTTGCGATTGAGGACGTCCAATTACCATTGACGATTACTTGACCCATTTTAGGTTAGGTATTTTTCATAAGTCGATGTTTACAAATGGCGCCTGGTACAAAAGTTCAGATCTTACAGTATGCGTGTGTGAAGACCTTTCAGTATCTAATACTATGCACCTTGTACTCATCTGTCCGAGATTCAATTCTCTTTGACATTGATCTTAAGGCCTATCTTATTTCCCATGAATTTTAGATAGGTTAGACCTGCATTTTTCTACTTGAGTTTTTTATCATCGAGTATTATATGTTTTTATGTGACAAGGGGGCATATTATCAAGGGCTCTATCGCCGCTTTAGCGGGACTTTTTCCCGCTAAAGCGGCTATAATTCTAACGCCTTATTAGCAAGCTGTCGCTAACTGCTGTTAGCGACAGCTTCTAGGCGATAGCGACCGGGTTGGGTGCCGCTTTGCATGCCAGCGATATTTATCGCTAATGGCATGCAAAGTAGGCGTTCCCAACCTAAAAGCGACTGGAAACAGTCGCTAAGCTCGCTATCGCCTATTAGCGAGGCAGGGGAGGTGATTATCGAACCAGCGCTAAACATGTTTAGCGCTGGTTTGTTAACGCCTGGTCCAGACCTGACTTAGCCATGTAATCCAATGGGAGGTGGATTACATGGCTAAATCCCCTCGCCCTATCACCTAGCTAACACTGGTCACAGTGTGAATATCGCTTGTTTTCAAGCGATATTCACACTGTTCTCCAGGGTTTCTATCGCTTAGGAGATAAGCGTTGCTGATAGCATGCTATCTCCGCGATAGAAACCTGCGATAGCCGGCGATAATTATCCAAGCGCTAACTGTGCTTAGCGATAATTATCGCCGGTTATTGCTAATAGGCCCCAAGGTTTTTAGCGGGATTCCTGTATTCTTACCAATAGGATGCTGATTGCTGGTGGCACTGTTCCTTGTACATGTACTGGTTTTATTTGGGAAAGTCATTATAATGTATGTTATGTATCATTGTCATGTTTTTATCTTTTGATCTGATTAAACGTATATACCTCAGTGACTGTTTTATGGTATCAGGCCTTGTCATATTATTTGTGGCATTTTATCATGTATGAGCCTGATAAGTTTTATACAATTTTATGATTCTTAACATAAAATCGAATAAAGTTTGTTGAACTTAACTGAACTATAAAGTTAGACTTTTGGTCTAAACTTACACTGTTAGTCTATCTTTACCTTTGTGAATCGGGCCCTTAATGTTTAATATTTCTTATACATAATACATAAATATCAACCATGTAGATGGTTTTTTTTTTTAAACTTTCAAAAATAACAAAGAGTTGATTGTGCTGTTGTATTTTTTGTCTACATTTAAACTAAATATAATACACTAATGTACATTAATATCTTAAAAATATTGTTCTATTTATTTTTTAAACTTTAATAAACATTTTACCTTTTCCTATACTTTAACATAGGGAAATCTCTATACCAGTGTGGAGATCTCTGCCTATATGTGAAAAGTTAATAGTAGTGAATTTACTCTCATAAATTAAGCTCTATCCCCTGGTTTCAGAGGGTGGAGATATGTAAGCTTACACTTTGTAGTGCGTTTACACTTGTAAATGGTGAATAGTCAAAAGTAGTACATTTACTACAGCATGTAAGAGAAAACGTACACTTGTAGATTTACACAGGTGTACAGTTACCTTTCTGAGTAGCCCTCTCTGACTTTTAGGTCCTTCGTTCACTTTACAGAAGAGGCTGTATTGGAAATGTGATGCTAATTGCTGCATACTTACGGGGCCGTACAAGGCCCGCAGAAACCCTTTGTTTGCCGGTTTGCTGCCTGTTGCGGGTTGAGGCTTCGCAGGGGTGGGACTCGGTCCCCCATTGTTTTTTTGTTGCCGGAGGATGCGGGCCGGCCTCCTGACACCGTTAAAGCATCAGGACACTCCTGCAGCATGGGACATACTACCTGGCTGTCCGAGGCCCGCAGAGACTCTTTCTTTGCATACTTGCTGCCTGTTGTGGGTTGCGGTTGCTGGGTTGTGGGTTGCAGATGCCATAAAAGTGGCAGGACACTCCTGATGCACAGGACGAGTGCGGGCCAAGGGCAGGCTCATCTGCGTCTCTCCGTGGCTGACTGAGGCTGGGCTGGGACACCTCTCTGACGTGGTCATCATGGGACAAGCACCATCCAGCTATCTCAAGTGAAATCTTTTCTCCTTTTATCACCAAACAACCTAGTATCATGGGGAAGAAGAAAGGTACAGGAACTGCCATGTTACCCCACCAGTCCACAAGTATTGATATTATGCTAGAGAGAGCTATAGGGGTGGTAAGCACTGAACAGCCCTTACAGAGCACTCTAGGTCAGGGGATGGGTTTGGGAGAAACAACACACGCAGGCAACACTCTTGAGACCCACACACTTGAGGCAGCCTCAATATGTTGACTACTAGAGGGGCAAAAGGGAAAATATCGACAAAGTCCTGCATAGCTGAGATCCATGCTGCTACCCCTATCCTTGATGACCCAGACCTACTATGTTACTGTGGATATCAGTAGTCCTACTTTGACCCCCATACCAGTGGTAAAAAGGAAGAAACTGCCCAACTGTATAACTCATCCAAACTCTCAACAAAGTGAAAGTTTAACTGGAAAAGGGGCAGAGACATCATTGCTGAGCGACGCAGCTTATGACAGACTGCCCCTTTTATTTGTTGAAACTTTGGAAAAGTATTTTAAACCAATAAAGGATAGTTTATTAAGCATTGAAAAGCACTTGGCAACACTGTCCAATCCTTCCATCACGCCCTTACCCCTGGCTCGACTTGCATCTGGCTCCTTGGTCACGACCCTTGCTGGTAATGTTCAGAGTAGGGCACCTGGCGCTTCCACTGAGAAAACATCATCTTCCCAGAGTAGGAAGAATCTAACATCAATTAAATGTAATGCATCAAGGGGAATAGCGGCTTGCCGCATTGTCAATGCGGGTTTAGGGGGAGAAGACTCCTGCGCTAGCAATTGCATTACAGTGCTTTGCGATCCTGCTACAGCATCCATAAACAGCCCAAAGACTGCTACGCAAGGAACAAAACCTGTGCTACTATTTTAAATCTCCCTGTAGAAGCCTCTCCATATATTTTGGTTATGACGGGAGTGCCCCCACTGAAAAATGGGTGAACTGAATCGTGGGAGCAAGCTCATTGGCTTGGGGCTAATAGAAATTTCAAAGTGTTGGATGGAAATGACATTTTAATAGTTCGGCGGATACACTGGATTGGTGAGGTTCCAAAAGACATACCCAGCGATTGCATCATAATCAATTTTCAGCGGCCCAACACTGTGGGGAAACTGCTTGATTCAATGCATTAAGAACACAAACAAAATCAAATATTGTTATGCACCCGCTGGGCTACTCCATAAACCCCTCCAGCCGATAGCTCGTACCTTGCCACGTGATTACCATTTGGAGCCTTTGTTGGCCTTCCAAGTAATAACAGAGAATTTCCAATCACTGATTGTAATGAGGTCGATTGACGGGGTGTGCCCAGGTCAATTATGCTGGGTGTTTCAGCAGAAAGGGCTGGGACTGTGGATGTCTTGTGCTCATCTAACTCGATAGCCTCGGTGGAGCTGGTTTGTGTAGCCCCTACTTCTCAACTACCTCACTTAAATGATGCTGCCAAAACCGGTCCTGTCTAAAGTCATTCGTGTCCATTGTCAATTTTGAGTTGGAACATCGCTGGTATGCGTTAAAAAAATTTACTCCCCGAGTGGCAAGCGTTCATAAGTACTTATGACATTCTACTATTCCAGGAAATGTGGGACACTAATCCTATAAATTATGGAGATTTTGTTGCTTTTCGCAACCTGCAGTTCCCTCTCTGTCTGGGCGCCCATCTGGTGGGCTATCCATTTGGATTAATTTGCTGCTGGAGGGTCGTGCAGAGCCCTTAGAAACAAAGGAAAATAATTTTCAAGTAGTTGTCTGCAAGGGGTCTCTGGACTTCTATCTTGTTCATTTTTATAATAATGATTTTTACAATGTCTCCAACAAAAAATTGCCTGTTGTGTTTAACTATATTTCCTCTGTTGTGGAGCAAGAAGTAAGTGCGGGCCAGCAATCGTATGTTTGTCTAGCGGGAGATTGTAACGCTAAATTCTCAATCAGGAGTAAATATCATATTACAAATGGTGCATAGATAATTTAGGGGTGCCTAACTTTAGAGGGAGAAATAGTTCTTCTGTGATTGATTATGTTTTTGTCTCTCGTATTTTGACAAACTGTTTGATAAATGGTACCATTGTAGCTACTCACTTTGGTGATCATAACCCTGTTGTAACAACATTTGACATCTCAATCAGAAAGACTCCTAAATTAGCATATGGCCTCAGCATGCTAAGGCCATCTACGGATAACTTGCGATTATGCTGGAAAATGCCCGATCCTTCGCTAGTTTTGAAGAAAGTATTAAATGTACTTTTTTAAATGTACTACTATGAAAAACATATCTATCTATCTATCTATCTATCTATCTATCTATCTATCTATAGGCATACCTATCTATCTATATATAAATATAAATATGTATATTTAATTAAAAAATATTAACAATCCAATTACAAAACATTAAATAATTTGAAAATAAATAAAATATAAAAAATTTAAAAAGTAAAAAAACACAATTGCAGTAAATATAAAAATGTTACAAATATAAAAAATTTAAAATGTATTACATAAAAAATAAACATATAATAATAATAAATATATATAACCAATATTAGGGAAAGTATTGCAGTCTGGGAACATTAGATATACTATCCCCACTCCAGTTTATGCAACTGTAGGGAGAGTGAAGGCCTTCGGAGGCGTTAAAGTTACCATTCCCACTCCAAACAGTGCAACAGTGGGCAAAATGTTGGACTTCTGAGAGGTTAGAATAACTATTCCCACTCCAAACAATGCAAAAGTAGAGAAACTCTTAGAGTTTGGAGGGGTTAGATTTGCTATTCCTAATCCAGTCAACGCAACAGTAGGGCAAAAGTAGGACTTCGGAAGGGTTAGATTCACTATTCCTACTTCAGCCTGTGCAACAGTAACGAAAGTGGTGAATTTTGGAGAGGTTAGATTTATTATTCCCTCTCCAGTCTAAGCAACAGTGGGAAAAGTGTTCAACTTTGGAGGGGTTACATTTATTATCCCTACTCCAGTCACCGCAAAGGTAGGGAAAGTGTTGGACTTCAGAGACGCTACATTTACTATTCCCACTCCAAACAGCACAACAGTAAGGAAAGTGTTGGACTTCAGAGGGGTTAAATTTACTATAGCCACTCCAAACAGCACATCAGTATGGAAAATGTTGGACTTTAGAGGGGTTAACTTTACTCTTCTCACTCCAAATAACGCAACAGTAGGGAAAGTTTTGGACTTCAGAGAGGTTAGATTTACTTTTCTACTCCAGTCAGTGCAACAGTAGGGAAAGTGTTGGACTTTGAAGAGATTAAAAATACTATTCCCACTCAGGTCTAAACAACAGTAGGGAAAGCATTAGACTTTGGTAGGGTTACATTTACTATTCTTACTCCAGTCAGAGCATTAGAGAAAACTCTTGGACTTCAGAGGGATTCAATTTATTATTCCCACTCTAAACAGTGCAACAGTTAGGAAAATGTTGGAGTTAGGAGGGGATATATTTACTATTTCCACTAAAAACAGCTCAAGAATGTGGAAAGTGATGGACTTCGGAGGAGTTAGATTTACTATTACCACTCCAGTCTATGGAATAGCAGGAAAAGCGTTGGACTTCGGAGGGGTTAAAATTACAATTCCCACGCCAGTCTAAGCAACAGTAGGGAAAGCGTTAGATTTCGGAGGGGTTACATTTACTATTCCCACTCCAAACAGCACAATAATAGAGAAAGTGTTGGACAAACAATAGGGACGCAAAATATTTATATATGAACAAAAACACATTAAAATAATCTAAAAATGATCTTTTTTTACAACTATATTACTTAAAATATTAAAAAGAACGATATTCATAAAAATGACATTACTTACCTAAAAAAACAATATTCTTGACAACAATAAACTTGCTTCACAATATTTTTGTAATACAATACTTTATTTCCGAAGTTCCTGACTCCCAATATTTAAAGCTCGAAATTTTGTCCAAACACCACTCTCTCAAAGGATTAAATATGAGATTAGTCAATTCATTATACTCATGAATCCTTTTTTAAAAATGTAATTATTGGACCTAGATACTGTGGGGCAGATTTACGTTGAACTAACGCAGCGGGGTACAGCAAGTCATTTTGCTGCGCCGCGCTGCGTTAGTTTTGAAGCACAGGGATGCAACATATTTACAAGAATATGTTGCATCCTTGTGCTTCCCCTGCGCTGGCGCACAAACTGCAGCCATGCGCCGGCGCAGGCACCCTTGCACCATGGTGCAAGGATGCCTGCGTCGTGGGAGATTGTTTTTGTGCAGGAAGGGGAACCTTCCTGCACAAAAACAATCACTACAACCATTTTCCTCTTTCAATGCGTGCTGCAGCAGAATGCAGCACGCATTGAAAGAGGAAAAAACGAGGAGAAATGAAAACATTTCTCCTCGGTGCGCCTCGCTACGCCACCTCTAGGGTGGCGTAGCTTTCAGACGCATCTCCAGAGTTACGATTTCTCGTAATTCTGGAGATGTGTCTTGTTCCATGAGTGTTGCGTGGGAACACCCACAGCAACACCCATGGAACTTCCCTTCACCGCAAAGTGCTGCGTGTGAAGGGGCCGTATTTACAAGGAGAGGAAAAGTCACGCAGGGTGGCTTTTCCTCTCCTTGTAAATATGGAGCAGCAGGGGGCGCAGGGGGCTCGTAAATCTGCCCCTGGGTTCTGTAATCAGACAGTGCCAGGCATACTTGTAAAATGTGAAAGAGATCTTGCTTTCCTCCCTGACAAAGACTGCATTTGAAGGACTCAGCTGATTGTCTTGCCCATCTCCCCATCAAGAATTTGAGAGGCAGATTTCCTATTCATGTTTACATTGTTCATCACTTTACTCTGTGTTCGATAAAAAAGGGAAAATATGGCTAGGCATGAAGAAATGGTACGTTTACAAAAACTGTTTTGTACATTTTTAGTTTTCAATAATTGTTCTCCATCTGGATTGTAACTAGCTGTGCAATTTGAGTTTTCAGGAACAATCGCAAATGTCCTGGGGTCAACAATTAAGCAAATCAATATTGCACCAGAACTTGTCTAATGAAAACTTTAAATTTGAGGTGACATTTCTGTGCTTACAAGATCTCCTTACCATGCTTCATATAAACGTGCCCTCAGGTTTCCTCGAGAGCATGTAGTAAGCTGTATCCCCATCAAATGGCTTTAGCAATTGTTTGGACACATGTACCAGAAAATCTAAGTTCTAATAACAATACTTGGACGCAGATTGCCAGACTTAGAATACAAAATTTGTGTAGAATCTTCCCTTTGTTAACATTTTAAAACAACATTTAGAATTTGGACATAGCTTAGAGTGGAAGGTGTTTTTATTTTATCGACATTTAATAGATGATTAAATGTCTTCCCCACAGTGGCCTTGATAAGTGTTGTAAGGCATCAGCATAAGCCAGAGCCTTACTCCTTAATTGGGTAAAGTGAAATGTAATACTTAAGTTACTCAAAAAAGTTCTACCTAGATGTAAGTACGTTTTTGCTGGTCGAAGTTTTTCTTGTCCCAAGGTCCAATTGTGGGATATACTTTGTTTTTTACTCTAATGACCAAACTCTTCTGTTTAGAGATATTAATTTTCAAAACATGCTTTTGGGCGAAAGGTATTCAACTCCATCAAATCATTATGAAGGTCTACCTGTGTTAAGTAAAACAGAACCACATCACATAATCTCAAATTGTGGGTTTACACTCTATAAGGTATACAAATATCTGCTTTTTGTGCAAGTAAATCTTTTCCTGCAGTGGGAAGAGGACATTCCCGGGTGGAAATGCTGTGGAACGTTTGTGCACACTCACAAACAAACATATATATGAGTATTCGCTAATTTATCAATGACTGGTTCCCATCCTGGACACTACTGATTTCCAGAGTGGAAATGGGAAAGAACACTCGAAAAGTCAGCTGTGAAGGAAGAGGTTTCTCCAACATGTATATTTATGGTTGTGGATATGCTTTCAGATTGTTGTGAATGGAAATTCATGAATATTTTCCAGCAGTACTGTGACTGTCACAGGCTCCCAGCCATTATTTTAGAAAACATTTTGAAATATAAAAATATATTTACTACAAAATTACAAGGAAACCCAAAGTAGTACGGTTCAACTGAATGTTTGTGAAATTGGTCTTATTTCTAATGGAACTCTTTGGGGAAGATTTATCGACACTTGTTACCGCTGCAAAATTAGACAAATTGAGGCAAAGCAGTGCAAACAGTTCAAAGTCTCGATATGGTCTTTGGCACAATAAATTTCACTAGCGCAGTGTAAGAGAGTAAATATGGATCTATACCACTCTGTGCCCCTAGTACAATGCAGTGCAGCAACCTTAGTTGGTGCGTTGCATTACCTATTATTTTGAATCTACCCCCTTGTGTCTTTCCATCCTGAATACTTTCTTTAGCTGCTTCATCCATAATTCAGAAATGCTAAATGGTAAGCATATACATTTATGAAATATCTTTAGAGGAAAATGCAGCATAACATCTTATTTATATTCACCATTGAAAGGCTGCAAATTTATGAAGAACCTGTAACCCTCACTGAACTATGATCCACTTCAGGATTACATCATAATTCTCTCTGAGTAGATCTTTGTATGTTGATGGAGATCTATCATCTAGGTACTCTTTTTTACAAATAGTGCACTTCTGAAGCAGCTTTGGCAATCGCACAAGGGAAGAAGATAATAATGGTCCTGATGTGCAAAAGTAAGTTACACTTTTGAGTTTGTGTAACCTTGCTACAAAAGTGTAAGTTACATGTTTCCACCCCCAAAGTGATGCAACTGGCTTACTCTTGTGTGATTTTGTGACGTCCCTCCCTGACCCTTCCTAAGCTCTTACTTCTCCCTAATCCCAACCCTCTTAGTAGCAGGCGCAGGTAAGAGTGGTGGGGTGGTGGGGCGGGGTGGATGCGGGGCAGGGGGAGGAAGTTGACAGACAACTGGATAGGTAAAATAAAATAAAAAAATAAATAAAACTACTTACCTTGTGCTCTGCGCACAAGGTAAGTAGTTTTTTTATTTTCTTATTTTCTCTGCGCACAAGGTAAGTAGCTTTATTTATTTTTTAATTTTATTTTACCTATCCCGTCGTCTGTCAAAATGACACCAAAACAACAAGAACCCAATGAGGAAAAGCGGAGATATGAATTTCCTAAAGATTTAAGGCAAAAAGTGTTATACTATGTTATTTTATGTTATGTTATGTCGATTTGTATATCACACACCAATAACCGGTGAGGGTATCCAGGTGCTTGAGCAGGTGTGTAGGCTTGTGGTCCCCAGAAGTGAGGAGGAGGCTCTGTTGTGGTGTAGGAGGTCATTCCATGCTTTGGGTGCGATGTACAAGAAAGAGCAACCTCCTGATCTGCTTTTGTAAATGCCTTGGGTGGTGCACAAATGAGAGTGAGGCTGAGAATAGGTGTATGGCAGGCTGGTAAAAGTGTATGCGGCTGTTCAGGTATGCTGGCCCAGTGTTGTGGAAGGCCTTGCATGATTGCGTGAGGAGTTTGAATTGGCCGCGTTGTGAATGGGGAGCCAGTGGAGCTCTCTGAGGTGGGGATAGATGTGGGTGTGGCATGGGAGGTTGAGTATGAGTCTTTCAGCTGCATTCTGGATGGTCTGAAGTCTATCTGGGAGCTGCATGGAGATTCCAGCTTACAGTGCATTGCCGTAGTCAAGTCTGCTTGTGACGAGTGCTCACAGGACGGTGCATCTGGTGTTTTGCGGCAGCCACTTGAAGATCTTTTGTAGCATACGAAGGATGTGGAAGCAGGCAGCCCTCCCTGCGTTGACACTTCTGCCGTCATGTTGAGCTTGTTATCCAGGATGATCTCCAGATTTTTGGCATCGTCGGTGGTTGTTGGTGTTGGTCCTAGCTCTGTTGGCCACCAGGTGGTGTCCCACGGGCAGATCCTGTTTCCGAAGAGCAGTACTTCCGTCTTGTGTGAGTTGCCCTTTAAGCAGTTGGTTCTCATCCATTCTACTACCATGGTCATGCAGTTGATGAAGTTGGCTCTGGTGGTGGTTGTCTTGTCTGTCAGGGAGAGAATGACTTAGGCGTCGTCGATGAAGGAGATGAGGGTGATGCCTTGGGATCGGATGATGTTGGTGAGTGGAGTATTGTGAACGTTAAACAGGGTAGGGCTGATAGATGATCTCTGGGGGACTCTGGAGATCAGGCTCTTGGTCTTTTATGTGAAGGTGGCTGTCTGAATTTTTGGGTTCTTCCCATGACAAAGAAGCAGATCCAGTTGTAGGCAGGTCTTTTGAAGCCAAGCTCAGGGATTCTTCTGAGTGTTTTTTTGGTAGACCCTGTTGAATGCCACGGAGAGATCGAGCAGGATTAGGTCTGCTGTTTCTCCTCGGTCCAGGATGGTCCAGATGTTGGTGGTGGCTGCGATGAGCGCTGTTTCGGTGCTGTGTTTTTTTCTGAATCCTGAGGACTGCTGTCTAATAGGTGGTGTTGTTCGAGGTTCATTGGGAGTTGCTTGTTGATGGCCTTCTCTATCACTTTGGCTTGGTAGGGGGGCAGGGAGATAGGACAGACGTTGCTCAGTCACTTGGGTCATCAGACAGGTTCTTAAGGAGGGCGTTGACTGCTGCATGCTTCCAGTCTTCTAGGAATTTGATAGATGTGATGGAGGTGTTGATGATGAGAGTGAAAGCAGTGCTGATGGGTGATGCTCCAAAGTTGTACATGTGGTGGGGGCATGGGCCTTTTGGGGCTCTTGAGTGGTTGGTTTGCATGATGATCAATGTATCTTTTCTGGTGAGAGTTTTCCATTCGGTCAGGTGGCCGTCTTGGATGGTGATGGGCAAGTTTGCAATGAGATTGTTGGGGTCTGGTTGCTGTGCAAAGTTGCTGTAGATGTTTGCGATTTTGTTGTGGAAGTAGTTGCAGAGTTCTTGGGAGGTGGTGATGCTGTTGACGAAGGTCGAGGGTGTGGTCAAATCCTTGATGATTGAGATCGCCTTGCAGCTGTTGCAGGCTGTATCTGGTGAAGTCCTTTTGAAGCCAGACAGCTGTTGGAACACAGTGAGCAAGGGACCCACGTCTGGCCATACCCATCCCACTTAGGGCAAAAGAGCTGTGCAAACAAATGATGGACGGAATGCTGAATAAATCATACATTCACTCCCAGTCGAGAGATCTGGGTTAAATCCATCGTTCTTTTGCTCAGCATGCCACCCCAGTTTAGACCCGGCCATATGCAAATCAGTCTTGACCCTGCTCCTCATGGGAACAGTCCAGGTTTGTCACTATCCATCATCATTCAAAGATCATCTGCCACTGATGTCGCTTACCTATTCCAACCCCAAATCAGGATGAAATCCTGTTTGAAATTAGTCCAATAATCCATTTGTTTCCACAAAATCTTGTAACTGGCTCATGACCACTGTCTCAAGTAATTTGGTGAGTACAGAAGCAGAGATTTTAGACCATATGGATCATCAATATCCAGGCCCACTATCTTTATGAGCGGTCACTCCACTGCTTTTTTATATCCGGAGACTATTCCTGATTCAAATCAGGAGTTTATAATCTCTGCAGCAGCAGCAGATACTGTAATACAAGCTTCCTGAGAATTTGTGCTGGACATACCTCAAGAGGGCATCCCACTGGTTTGCCAGGCCCCCTAAGATTTTCAACTGCCTCAATAAAGAGTGAGTAAATTAAATCTTAATAGATTGAGTAAACCCTTTTCTGCAGTTTAAGTCAAGGTTCAACCACCTTCTAATTCTGCTGATTCGGTTTGCTGGCCCACATCATCTAAATTAAGAATCATAGTTGGTGACAATTCTCCCTTAAGTTATCATAAAAATAATGTATCTGCCTCTTAGCCAATCAATGAGAGGAGGTGAGAATGTCCATTTGAGTTGATGGATTTTTCAGCTCTGGATAGTGGCAAAGATTTCTTTAGTAAAGCTTCTGGCTGACAAGATTTTACAAAAGTAAAATTAATTTTTTTGAAGCTCTAAATGTATAATTATATTTCCGCATGGCTCCAAAATAATCAGTTTTATTGGCAGGATCAAATCCTTTTTGCCATAATTGCTCAAATTTACTCAACATTTGGTTCTGCTTTTTCAGCTCCTAAGTAAACCATTGACAATTATTGAATTTTAAATTTGTAACTTCTTTAAACAGTGCTATAGAATTTAATGATATAGTTAAAACTTTATTATAATTGTGAACCAGCTTTTCCTGAGACCAAGTGGATATTGCTAAAACTTGTAATTTATTAAAGGTATTTTTAAAAGCCTCAGGGGTCACGTGGTTTCAGTTATGACTTCTTTTGGATTCTACTCTTTTAGCTCCTGTGTCCTAATCTGAAACATTAATGCTAACTGAAAAAACACTGAATGGTGTTCAGATCTAGCTAATTAATGGATAAGAGAAAAACTGTTTCTATTACAATCTAAAAAACAAATCCAATGTGTGTCCTGCTTTATCTGCAGGACCTTTGATAATTTGTTCCAGTCACAACCGTGTGAAGGCAATCATGGCATTAACAGCCAGTGTAATTTACTGCCTCTGCCCAAATACTGAAATCTCCTAAAAGAAAAAGGCCATTAGAGGTTGCCATAATTTGTAATGTGAATTCTTACATACAATATTCTTACATACAATTGAACAACTACAGACTTATGGAGGGAGCTTAATAGACTAACATGCAACCCACCATGTCATTACAATTGCCAAATTCTAATATGAGCATTTCATTTCCTTCAATCTGTGGACATGTTCTCTTCAAAATCTTTAAAGATTTTTGATTAATATTCAGCACTCCACCTCCTTCCTAAAGTTCATGGTCACGACTATACATATTAAGGTTGGGTAGTGCGGTAAGTCTTCCACTAGGAAGTTACAGTAATCTTTTGGTCATGTTTCTACTAGAAACAAGACTTTTACATTCTCATTAGTATTCAGGGCTCTAGAATGGGCTAGATTTTTGACTGCTGACTTTAGTGACATAAGGACGCTTTTATCAAATATGTTAGCATGAACGAGCAAACTCATAGAGAACAACTCTTCTTAGCTAAGCTTCTCCTTTATCTAGATCAGGAGAGGAACTTTCTAAATGGCAAGAGCTAGAAATTCATTGTGAGAACAGCTTGTCACAGTCTTTGGTGAGCTGTGTTTTGCCCTGTGGTGTTCTAAGTACCCTTTTGGAAGCTTACACATGACATCCACCCACTACAAATAACTTGGGTCAGTGGGAGAGTTGGGTGGAAGCGAACCCCACACACTTTGTACTGATGGAGTATGATTTCCTCCCAAGTCAAATGATTACAAGATCAATAAAATGCCTGCCTCCCTGGTCATAGCACATATAGAATCTAATTAACTTAAAAAGAACAAATGTTTTAAAAGCCAAACAAATGGTAAATTAAAAATAATACTGTATGGATTAGAACAGTTTAATTCATCTAACAAACACTCACTCAGCTGTACCAATTCTATCCTGCCATTGGGTGCCATTGTTTGAAGACCTTCATTCAATCACTATGCCTCAATTATGAACATGTTTAGAAATTGTACCACACTCCAATGTTCAGTCCCATACTTTCCTAATCCTTTCGAAACCAGCGTTTCTCCAGATTCCATTCCAGGCTTTAGTTATCATGTACTGGTGCATTGTGATACTTGTATGCCTTACCCGGGGCTGAGAGCTTGAGAGGAGATTTCAGTTAATCAAATTAAACATTGAACACCTTGGTCCAACCTCCAGCATGCTCCTGTGCTCCATTCCAAGAATTCTTGCCATGTTCTGAAAAAACATCCATTGCATGTTCCATTCCAGAGTTCACTTCTATTCTCTTGTTGCTTTCAGGAAACTCTATGCATTCCAAGGGGCAAAGAATTAGAGGGGGGACTTCAATTACTCTTACCTGCACTGTGCCATAGCTAGTTCACACCTGGTCTGTCAATCAACCAATCAATGGCTTGTAATCCTGACTACTCACCTGTAAGGGTCTGTGTTACAATCAGTACCACCCTGTGTGAATGTGTCCTGGAAGAGGGATTTAAAACTGACTTCTACATTCAGAATTCGTACTTCAACTGCAGTTACTAGAAGCAACTGCTTTCTACTCGCTGAATCTTTGAAAATATGAGAAGAATCCTGTTTCAGGTTACTGCTTTTGCAGTGTCCTGCTTCCTTGTAGCTGCCCTGTACAGCATGGCACTTTATCTGTTCGTCGTTGCTTCACAGTCTCACCTTATTTTGCCTTTTCTTTCTACCATGATTTCCTGGCTTTCTGTTGTTTCCTTGTTGGACATCTGACAAAATATTTGCTCAGCTTGAATGATCTAGCAGCAGCTCCTTTTGCTTCCTTGAGTCTGTTACCTGGGTAACCCTGTTCTGAATTCTGGTACATTCCTTGAGTTCCTTCTCCTGAATCCTAGTCCCAATTTCCCCTGTACAAGCAGGGCATTATGTGTCTCAGTGACTGCTGGGTACAGCCTGCTCTTGATCTCAGAATTCCTCTGCTTGACTTCTGAAGCCCTGTTTATTATTCCTTGTCTTGGTTTTCTCCAGGTCTTCTTGTCATCTTCATTGTACCCTTAGCTAGTCTAGTATCTATCTTCAGTCTCTTAATCTCTGTATATCCTGTATTCTGGTTATTCTTTCCTCTCAGGTTTTCTATTCCATTCCATATTTGGTCCACTGTCTGTTGCAGTCATGTATCCGTTTACAGTTTACATTGTGACCTCTGGCTTGATCTCCATTCTGATCAGGAAAAAGAAAAATCTTTTGTTGGTGCGCCCAGGCTCTTTAGAGTTTTACCTGTCTAGGTGTTCTTGTCAGTCTAGGTCTCTCTTGCACTGAGTAGGACAGTCTCTATAAAAGCAGGCTCAAAATGTGACTTTGTTGTATTATTGTTGTTATGAGCAAGCTGCTGGCATCAGTCCAAAGAGTATTCCCTAAGCTACCAAGGGGCATATCTACAAGGGCTGGCGATAAAATTATCGCCGCTTTAGCGTCCGTTTTCGGACGAAAAGCGGCGATAATTTTATCGCCCTATTAGCAAGGACACGCTAACGCGTGAATCCATGCTACATCGCCCTTTCCCTTATCGCCCAGCTCTGCATCTCTAATGAGATGTAAAGTGGGCGTTCCTCCCCAGGATAACGGGAGAAATGTCGCTAAGCGACATTTCTCCTATTATCAAGCCTCAGGCAAAGAAGCATAGCGACAAGAAAAGTAGCGATAACCTCAGTTATCACTACTTTCCTAACGCCTGCTTCAAGACTGACTTAGCCATGATATCCTATGGAAGGTGGATATCATGGCTAAGTATGTCTTGCCCTATCAGCAAGCTATCGCCAAAAGTTGTGCGATTATCACTGGATTTCCAGCGATAATCGCACAGTTAGCAGCTTGCGCTCTGAATTTTATCGCTTTGGAGATAAGCGTTGCTGATAGCACGCTATCTCCGCGATAAAATTCAGAGTTGGCCGGCGATAATTATCCTCACGCTAAGAGCGCTGAGCGATAATTATCGCCAGCCCTTGTAGATATGCCCCCAAGTGACCCTTTGTCATGCACTAGTACATCATTTACTGTGATCAAACCTCGTTATCCTGTACTCTTGCCTGTGGCCTGTCTCTCTCCATATCTTTGCTTACAGCCTCCCCCTAAACTCTGTAGTCCTGTGACCTCAGTTCATTCTTCTGAGCAGCATGGTAATTACCTTGCCTTTTCACCTTGGTAGATGTTACCCCTGGAATCACCTGCCCCAGCTTTCGCTCCCTGACATCCCCTGCACATATGCACGCTATGTTGTGCTAAATACCTTTCCGGAGGTCTACACATGACCTCCACCTGACAGAAAAGGTAGATTGCTGACTTGATGATGCAGATAAATTACAGTTTGTTTAACAAATGCATCAAAAACCCCGAAAACAATGAGTTAAAACTAATACTGTATGGAGGAACACACTTTAATTCTACTAACAAACCAGTCACACAGCTGTAAACACAAGTACCCCTCACATTACCTGCAGCAAACACAAACTACAGGGGTCTGCCACCCCTCAGACACCACCTTGACAGCATGTCTTACAAATCCCAGGGTTATTCGATTTACAAATTTGGAACACTTTTTTTTTTACCACCCAGTTCATGAATGCGAGTCACTTTTATTTTGGTGCCCGGACTATTTTGTGCCTCAGTGCGCCCTCAGCCCGCCCTATCTACCGCTCATTGTATAACAGGAAATGAAAGTGGTTGTGGCATCCCGGGTCCTGTTCAGACTCGACTATGGAAATGTTAACGTTGCAGGGATGCCTAACATTCCTCTCATGTCTTTGGAAGGAGCACTAAGAACTGCTGCATCCCCAGTCTCAGGCAGACAATGTTTTGACCACATCCTAATGGTATTTATTATGCTTCAATTGTTTCCTTTGTAAGCTCTTTGGTCCATCTTTAAAATGGTTTGCCTGATGCTGGCTGCCCCTGGCACAAAAGTTGAAAATCTCAGGTGGTCTCTGCTTGCCTGATCGAGCAAGACTAAATAAACTGTTTACCCTGAATCAATCATTCTCTGGCAACGTGGCAAAAGTCAGTAATTACACCATTTGTTACAAACATTGCCTACTTTCTTGATATAACTTCTACTAATTGCCCTAAATTTGATATTTTATTTGCTTTTGAGTAATTACCCAACATTTCGGCAACATTACGCGTAATAACACAGAATTGAAATCCATCATTCCGTGCTATATTTAGTGTGAAATCAATCATTGTGTCAATTTTTGATGCAAGGATGCATTTAAAAAAAGCAAGGTGAACAATAGCCGCTTGCATTCTGTTGTACCCATGTGTTCCCTGTAAATTTTGTCAGTGAATATTGTAACTACGCAAAGTGGTTTAATGGCGTAACAAACATAACGCAAAAGTCCCAAATTATATGAATTACACAAACGTAATTTTCATTTCTCCCTGGTATAAAGAAATATCTGGTTCCTTTTTTCTGCGTTTTAAATTTCGAAGAAAGATTGTCTGTAAATGTGTGTAATGCGTTTTCAGAGATTTGAATGACATTCTTTGATTAACTTCTGTAACCATCCGTATGGAATTTTTGTTATATTGACTTATCAATTTTGTATTCTTACCTCGCTTTAATTAAACAGTAGACATCATACACACAGAGAAGACACGAAATAGAAACACAATAGCCTGAAATAATAGGCACGATGTAAAAAACTGTTGTAGTTTGTTGACAGAGGCTGCCTCTTTTGTGTCAATGCTTTTTATACATTCCCAATAATACTAAGGGCCTGATTTAGATCGCGGAGGACAGTGATGGATATCTCGTCTGCCGAAATATAAATCCCATTACACCCTATGGTATTTATATTTCGGCGGATGTGATATCCGTCACCGTTGTGACAGAGTAACCTGTTTGCCCAGAATATTAAGTTTAACCCCTTGGCTGCGGCGGTAATTCCGCCGCGGCGCTGGGGGGTGGGGGTGAGCGCGGTGCCGCCATGCTTGTGACGGAACCACGCCGTCATGAGCCACGGGCGGCGTGTGCTCATGACGGCGTGGTTCCGTCACAGCCCCGCCCGCTCATTAATTCGCCCGCACAGGCGGGGAATTAATCGCGCGTGGGCCGAGCGGCAGCCGCATGACAGAACCACGCCGTCATGAGCACACGGCACCCGTGGCTCATGACGGCGTGGTTCCGTCATAAGCACGGAACGGGTTAATGGAAAAATTACTTTTGTCAGCTCTACGAAAAATCATGTGGTGTGCTTTTTAATAAACAAAGGAAACTTCATAACACTATCCATTCAACCACCTTTTGTTATTTGAAAAGTATTTCTATCCATTTTAGGCCCTGGACATGCCCTTTACATTGTGTCATAGCGATGGCGACTGCTTTGATTCAGTTAATCAGAAAATTACTTTGTCCACAATATGACTGAAGGGGTCAGGTACTGCTGCTACTTGAGTTTGAAATCCCTTAAAAACAGAAGACAAGAGGCGTTTGGCAAAACAACAGGAACAATTTGTTTAATTAAACATTATGGCCGGGGGAACAGTTACAGGCACAAGGTCTGAGGACTGTCTCGATTTGCAATCAGCTTATGTCCTTCTTTTATACAAAACATGAAGGGCTATAAAAGTTTTTGGCGTACCACATATGGTGAGGAATGTTGGTTGCTGCCATTGGAGTCCTAAATGAATTGTCTAATCGTTACCACAAGTGAGTCTTGACCTCGCATGAACACAATGTGGCTAGTGGATAAGGTGTCCAGATGTCCGTCATGGGGAGCACGAGATCACTGCGTGTGCTAGGTCCTGATTGGCTATGTGTTCCTAATTCATGTTGCATCTGACTTTTAAGGTGTTCTAGGAGCGCGTTTACCCCCTGTGGCCGTGTGTGCTTTATTGGGGCAATCGCCCTTGACCATTGTAATGTGACTGCACCTATCTGTGGGATGATAAAGAGTTTCCTGCCCTAGTGTTTGCCTGCCAGTTATGCACCCTCCCACCAATGACCTATCAATCAGCAATCCCAGGCCTAGGTTTCGGGGCCTGCTTGACTACATTTATGCGCGTCAAGGTTGATGTGGAGTTCACAACAGGCGATTCTGTTAATAAAGACGAGATTTCATTTTCATTGATGAATGCATCGATTTCTATATTAACACTGCCAAGTCTGGTTTGTGTACACATTTTTCAAATGCATCACCAAAACGCTGCATGTCAATGTACCTTTTGTCAATATGACACTGATGTAACTTTCAAACACTGTACCACTAATTCACTATCATGGTTTGCTTGACTAAATGCATGTGAATAATGTATTGATTACATGCCAATGTTATTTATATTGACTAATTTATTTAATTGATTCTCGTCACGATTGTATGCATTCATCGACAAACTATATAATTATATTATACATATTCTTTTCCAATAACATTAAGGTTTTCAGAACATCTTTAAATGCATGAAATAATTAACTAGTGCAAAGTCAGCACTGCAAAAATGCAATCAATGTGTTTTAAGGTGCGATTAATAGAAAAATGCATGCCATCAAGCCGGGCACCTGGAGCATTCACGCTCCGCAACCTTGATTACTTACCATTCATGTTGCAAACGTCCAGGGTACACTAAGGACACAGGCATCAGACTTATTACTTTACCAACTGCATCTGTTGTTAAAAACGGACCAGTACAAATGGCAGCGAAGGCAGTGAACAGCAGTGGAGGTGGAGGCACGTGGCAGAAGGGCTGGAACAGCGGGTCCTGCAAGGGTGACAATTACATGATGCAAATGTACATGTATGAGGCAGATTACCCAACACTTTCTCTATATAGTAAGGACGTTGCTTCTGCATATGCAGACTAGGGGCATTTAGGACCGTTTTGAGCTAGGACAATGTAAATTGGTTATTTCTCGTGTGTGATTGTGGGAATCATAGCAGGGACAGGGATGTGTTGTGATTACGGTCCAGGTTGGTTTCTGCCATAGGCGGAGGTGGTGCTGCTGCAGCTGTCGCCTGCACTGCAAAAGGCACCAGGTTTGTAGAAACAAAATGGAGAGGGCGTCAGCATCAGTATGTTTAATCTTAACTCTACATGTGTAAGCAGGCAGATGATTTGTCACTGGTGTGTGTGGATTATTTAAAACCTTGACAATATAGAACATTTTGAAAGAAAATTAAATCCATGTTGTACAAGAAACAGAAAAAAAGTAGTAAATTCATTATAGGGCCATATGACATAAACAAGTAAAAAATGCGACAACTGATTTAAAGTCAACTGTAGTTGTCTTAATGACAATGTGATTGTTTAAAATCGATTGCAAATGAGCCAAGTACACAGTGCGTTGGGATAGATAGATCTTTGTGGAGCCATGTAACCTTCTCAAGCTTGTGGTAGCAGATAAGCCAGAGTGCAAGGTGCATTTTGTTAATCGGCGGTCATCGCTGCACTTAGCTGGGGTTTTTTGAGAAGGTCCTGCACCGCCTTGAAGCATTTGCCTATTCTTGCCAGTTCCGAACGGACCATGGAACTAAAAATCCAAGTTGTAGCTTTGCGGCAAGTCCTTAGGCCATAGGTTAAAAAAGTGGCTTTAGTAGTGTCTGCCTAAAATGAAGTAGCAACGGGCAGCAGCAGAGTAAATGCTTTAAGGTTTCAAGTTTATAGCTGCACAGCCTGTACTTCACAATATTGGAGAGGGGTGACCAGTTTGGGTTGAAGTCTTTGATTTGTAGTGTCATCACCCTCGCAGCCAAGATTTGGGTGACGCAGGCTTTCCCGATTGAACAACTAAGATATGGCTGTGGCTTCAGGCCAACCTGGTATTCATTGTCATACAAAGTTGTCAGGGCTTGTGAGAGTGGAATGGTCTTGATATTTTCCACATCAGCAAATTTCAAAAGAAGTTTTGTCTGTTTCTTCAGTATACTTTTTACTGCTGTATGCGAGAGCGATGGAGCGTTTAGTGTGGTTAAGTCTATTTGAGGGGCGTCTGCTGATGCCATTAAATACGTGCTCCAAGGACTGTTTTTGGTGTTAAATATATTTTGAAGGACAAAATTCAGCGTACCAGGCATGGCCGTAATGCATCTATGATAATATTTTAGGATCAAACCCATGTTGGTCCATTTTAGGCCCTCTAGGTCAAATTCTAATCTCACCAATGATCTCCTGGTGTAATATGGCAGCCTAAACACTCTTTAATAGGCTTTTAGATGTACTTTTTCCATTTGTTTGATGAGTAGTCCCAGGAAAGCCTCACTGCTGTAGGTGATGGCAGATGGTAATGTGGCCCTAAGCACTTTTTGGATTGGGGCTGAAGTAGGGCTTTTGAGGGATGCGTTCAATTGGCAAAGTCTGGTGGTAATTAGTGTGGCCTTATTTTTAAGGTGACTCAAATGTCTTTTTGGTCTACCGTTTGCCGAAAGACAAGTGCCCAGGTAGTTATAAGATTTTGCTCCTGCTATTTTTAAGGGACCAAGGAGCCAGTGACAATTTATTTGCTTATGCACCCTTCCAAATGATATCACCTTTGTTTTTGAAGCGTTTACTATCATCTTGTTTGTCTTATTATATGTATGATGGGCGTTAAGGGCACTCTGGATCCCTATTTTCAAACTATCGAGTAGGACTATATCGTCCGCATGCTGTAGTATCGTAATCTTGGTTGTTCCTATTTTTGGGGGAATTAGATTGGCTTGGTTTAGTGATGAAGACATGTCTGCCTTGTATAGGTTAAAAAGCATTGGGGCTAGCACGCATCCTTGTTTTAGACCTCGGTTGGTATTGATCTTTTTTGTTAGAGCAGTGTCCGAGAGCGGGACACTCACCCAAGTTGATGAATAGAGTAAGATAATAGCGTTAAGCAGGTCGCTTGAAATGCCCCACGCCTGGAGTTTGCTTCATAGGATGCCCCTATCCACCAGATCAAATGCCGACGAAAGCATGCATAGAGAGCTTGTGATTTCTTGGTGTTCGCCTGGTGGATGAGATAAGAAAGGGTAAATATGTTGTCTAGTGTGGAGGAATTTGATCTAAATCCTGCTTGGCAAAATGGGATTATTGCATTAGTTATTGCCCATAACTCCAGATCTTTTAAAATAGCTGAGGCATATATCTTGTTCTCTATATCCAAAAGGGTGATTAGGTGATAATTGGAGACATTCTGTTTGTCACCCTTTTTGAAAATTGGATGCAATATTGAGCCTCTCCAGTTATCGGGGACTTGGCAGAGTTTGAAACATGAATGGAACAGTGGGGAGAGTATTGCCGGCCACAATACTTGATTGTCTTTAAACAGTTGCCCTGGAGGCCTGTTTGGGCAAGGTGTACCCGATGCTCCCGTTTTGCGTATAACTTCTTTGATGTTGTTAATCATAAACATTATGTCACCTTTCTTTGGGTCATCCATGGGGTTTAAGGTTTCTGGTAAGGGAGCACTCAGGTGTTCAGCTGTGTACAGTTTCTTTACGTTCAGGGTCCATGTCGGTTCATCAATGACGTTGGTTCTGGTGGCATCCTGACGTGTTTTGTTTTCGATATGCCTCCATAAGTCGGCCTGATTGTGTTTACTCATAAGTGAGTATACATATTGCCACTCCTTTTCCCCCTGCTGGTTTTTTACCGACCATCTCAATGGCGTGTGTTTTTTCTTGCACCCCTCAGTTCTTGTTGCAGAGCGGCTTTAGTATGGTGATTATGGGTCTTGCAGCATGCTTTTATCAGTTTACGGGTTTGCTGTGAACTGATCAAAATAAATTGGTTGTTGGAAGTTGGAAGAGGATTGGCTAGTGATTTGTGGATGCTCCAACAAAAACCAATCCATTTTGGATTATATAACTGTGTGTAAATGTGAAGATGTCTACTCTTTGTGGACTGGGTGACATAGGTTGGGAGTCAGTTGCTGATTGCATCTTAGAGGTGTATTGATTTTATCTGACCTGATGTTAGGATATTAGTTCATGCAGTAGGTCATGGTGCCTAGTGGAGACGATATATCATCAAGAAGAGTGAAATGAAAGTGGTGTCTGCCACCCCCTAGGAAAGTTCTTTCCCACCTTGTTTCCTGGAGTACCTAGTCTTTACCCGCCTCCTCTCATCTTGCTAGTTTTATTTGATGTCCTTCACAGTGTGTACCTCCACACCCAAAGCATGTACTCTGCTGACATGTTCCATCCACATGGCTGCCTTATCTACCCCGTTGGGGTGACTGCAGGCAGACCATGCAGTTTCTTATGATGAGTCACTCCATCTTTCACCACAGTATCAGACTCCTCCTCAAGGAAGTTCTTCTTTCTCTTGAGTCGAATGGTATGCACTATCTTGTCAGTAGCTAATGTTTTCCTCCACAATATCTTGCAGCGCAAGGGGAAGATGGCAGAACCCAGGAAGTGGACTGTATTTATGTGATTTCAACTATCAAGATTGTTAGGTGTGTGTTTAATTAGTAGTTCTGCCTAAACTAGTTAGAACTATGTTTAGCTGATTATGCCTAAAATAAGGCTTTAAAGTTAATAGCAGTGGCAATATTACAGTCATATTTTGAGTCATATTTGCCCACAACCCCTCATTCAAGGGGTGGGGACACATACTCCTACTAATAGACATAAATCTCCGCCCAGTATTTGAGAATTGCATCTTGATGGAGATTTACACCAAGACGTAGGCATAAATCTATGTTCTCAGAGTTCTCTGCATATAGATTTACCTTTCTCAATTTCTCCCATATTGTTTAGATATCTTTTTCCTTTATTTGAATGACTGAACGGTATTCAGTTGAAATGATTTTTTTTTAATGAGGTTGTATTTATTTGCTATAATATTCATTTTATGTATAATTCAGTTTTCTTTTTTCCTTATTGGAGTCATTCAAAAATATATAACAGCAATGGTGACCAAATGCTATGTATTTTTTATGTTTTGCTATTTTAGCTCGTTAAATCTTCAAAGTGAATCGCACAGATATTAATATGACTTCAATTACTCAATTACAGCCTTCCAAGCCTCATATATTATAATAACTCTAAATAACAGATACAATTAGGACTATTGGGCCTGATGTACAAAGTATTTTAACGGTCTTAGAAAAGGTTTTCCGGATCAATAAAGGGGTTAAGTAAAATTTAAGGGACGAGTTAAGGGCTTCCCTTCCAAATACCGATTCCTTAAGGTATGTATTAATGATTTGCAACCGAAAACTGGTTGCAAAACATTAATATTTTACCACAATTCAAAATTGATGGTAACCCATTCGCAAAATTCTCCTCGTTTTTTTAGGAGAGGACCACTGCATACTCCTAAAAAAGGTTAGTTTAACTTTTCATATTTTTTTAATGCGTCGGGTTGTCCTTTTTAGGACGCATTTAAAAAAATGAATGCTTTATCTAAAAGAAATCACAGACATGCAGGGCCGGACTGGCTACCGGGCGTTTTGGAATGCTGCCGAGCTGGGGGCTGATGTCACTGCGGTGGGGGCTAATTTCGTTGATGGAGACCTGCGTGTGCTTCGAAATAAACAAAGCAAAACGAATTTCGTTCAGCACACGCAGGTCCCCATCAACGAAATTAGCCCCCAGCTCGGCAGCATGCCAAAACGCCCGGTAGCCAGTCCGGCCCTGCAGACATGGTGGTCTGCTAACCGCAGCAGGTCACCATGCCTGTGACTCTAGCCAATTGTTGCGGTTTGCAATTTGAGACCTTCCTCATGTTTATTATTAAGGCAGGTTGAATTACGACCCACTGCAATTCTGAATTTTGTGAACTGACCTGTGAGTATACAGGTCGGTTCGCAAAATTCCTTTCCATTCCCAATAAGTCGGTGCGTAATTTGTGACCACTGGAATGGAACATTTTACATCTGACCCTTCCTTATTTCCTATATCTTTTAACTCCTTGCATTTAATTAGGTCTTTTTTTAACATTCACGTTTTAAAGTCCAATCCAAAATTAACACTTACCTCTAGAAACCTCAAACAAATGTCATATAAAATATTTTAAAATAAATTAGTCAAAAATCTGACCACTGACTCTTCTCACTAAATCCTACTGAAAAATAGTATTGTAACAACTTTACTTCTAGAAGTACCAGTTCCTTTTAAAACATTTCAAAGTAACCCAGAGCAGAGTTGTTTATTTACTTCCATGTGCTTTTTATTGCCCTAGTCATACTTTATGATTCTCGATTGCTGACAGCAATCAGATCCTGCATTATGTTCTACCCAGCTCCATAAACAAGAAAAAAATACACACACCATAATTACTAGACTGTTCCATTGCCTTATGTAAAACAAACTTTGTTTATCTGCAATTATCACACTTTAGTCTCTCCTCTGACTAATGGTACACTTCAGCTGAGTAGTGCGAAATTCTTCTGTCAAGTGTTTAAATTACAGAAAGATGGATATGTTTGTGTAATCAATCAGATGCTATTCTAGATTCTTGCATTTATAGCAAGTTAACAAGTGTTGGCATCAGTACCACAAGAAGCAATTTACATTTCTCATCTCATTCTAATTTCAATGATGCATCTTGGTCTTATCGCTACTGAACTCCCTTTAGGGTTACTTGACATAACTGTTAAAACCAGGGGTGTGCATCAGAAGCACAGGGGCAGCCAAAGACTTTACATCATGAATATGAGCAGAGCGGAATTTGGGTGAACTCCCTTCATTATTACTTGTTAGATCAGCCCTCTGGAGTTTTGCCCAAGATTCCAATTTCTCTTGCAGCAGTGATTTGTGGGTAAGCAGTGTATCTATGAGATAGCAGCTATATCTGCAAAGATCTGCAGCAGAAGCTGTCTAGCACAGTGAGTATTGGCAAAGAGTGCTGAGGTCTGACACTCTACAGGGACACTGCCATGGCTTACAGGCAGCTAATTGAAAGCCATGGCAATGGTGACGGAGAATCGACATCAGGAAAGATGGCAGCATTTTACTGAGAACTCCGCCAAAGCCATTCACTCCTTCTAAGATAGAGGGTAGTAAGAGACAAAAATATAAGGGAGAGGTGTTTAAGTTGTAGTAATCCAGGAGCACTGTGATGTGGAAGCACATATTGCCCAGAAGCTCAAAGACATGGCCTGCTGCGAGCACCCTTTAATCGCACCTTCGATCAAGAGTAAACAGCACAACTTACCTGGTGCAGTGAAGGAAGTACCTGAGACGCAGGCTGGTGTGGAAAGGAATGCTGAAGACCCATTCCTGACAGGTAGAGAAACATGGCCGCGACGCAGATGGGAGGAGCAACACACCAGCACCTTGACCACTGTACTCTAAGGGAAGTGAGTAGGTCGACAAGACTATTGAGTGACCTCTGGGACTGCTGAGAAGAAGTACGAAACTCTGGTAAGATTTTGAAGGCATAGTGAAAAGAACTGGCATTAGGCAGCCACTCTCAGAGTAAAAGGCCAGTAACTTTCATCTAAGCAGTATCAATGGAAAGTAGACTTTGAAGAAGTGAGGGTGGCCATCTTTCTTTCTACATTGTTATTCCAGAGAGATAAAAGGCCAATCCTGTGTGCATCTAAACATCCCATTCACAACACTTGGGAAAAACTATCATGTGGATTGTAAATTCATAAAGGAAAGTCATTCCATGCGCTGAGGGCAAGGAACTGGACTACACTGATCAAATGACAAAAATAGATGAAAAATTAAGACTATAGTGAAGAAGGAGGAGGAAAGATCTAGTCATAATCTAATCTAACACACAGATGTCTATGCTAGCTACAGGAGTGTGAACTATGAATCAAGTATAGCAAACCACAGAAATGATACACAAATCTGATTGCAGAGATCGGCATCTGTTGCAGATGCTGCAATAGAGACAACAAGAGATGCATTTACAGTGTGATATCAAGAGAAAGGCACACAGGGCAATGACTGACAATAACAATTTTGGTAACACTAAACTCAGACACGGACCCCATTCTCCAAACAGTACTGGGCAAGAATCCCTAATGACTAGGTCAAAACTTGCACAGCAACTTATCATCACAGAGTCAGTGGCAGATAACAATTATAAAACACCGATGGAAACTGCCTCCACAGACATGCCTGAAGTCTCACTGGAGGTGATCGTGAAGAAGTTAACCCAAATCAAGCTTGCTATTGACTCAGTGGAGGTGAAAGCAAATGAGATAGCCTCAATATGAACAGAAATATTAATTATTAATTCACAACTATCAGCAACATTTGAGATAATGGAGTCTGTAGTGCAGAAGCTAGCCAAGTATCCAGACTGTGAATGTGACCACTGGTACTTACAAAAGAAATTAACAGACCTTGAAGACAAAAAAGGAGCGGCAATATGACCAGAGTCCCTGAGAAAATGGAGGGAAACAACCTGATTGCATTCCTCATCAACTTTTTGTCAGAGGTCGTGAAAATAAAGGTTATGCCACTTCCGGAATTTGTTTAGAGAGCACAAAGGATCAGAACATTAGAAAATAATAGCAGAACTGATCCAAGACAAATAAAAATATGCTTGCTGAGACACCAACAAGTGTACCAGATCATAAAGGCTGCCAAGAAGCATAATCCGTTCATGTTCAGAGACGAGAAGATCTTCTCATCACAAGACTATTCATCAGAAACAAACATAGATCAGAGGAAGTTGTTAGTATTAAGACCAAAACTGTGACAATGGGACATACAGTTAGATTTATATGACCCAGAAATCATGTTTATCACAGTAGATGGGAAAACTAATACATTTGATGATCCAGACACTCTAGAGCAAATACTAGACTCCTTGGAAACGCAACTGTGGAAACTTCAAATGTTTACAGGAGTAGAATAAGATGAGAAGGAAACTCTCCAAGAAGTCATGTACCAGTGTGCATTAAGAACAAGGAAAAGAGAAAGTTTTTTTTGAAAGAAAGAAACAGCACAGCTCTTCCAAACAGGTCATGGCTATCATCTGCCTGCTGGTTTGAAATACAAATTCTACAGTATGACTCTCCAGAGCCATGACAATGCCATCACTCCACTTAAAGAGCTAAGGATATTGCATCTTCCCTCTTTTAAACAGTTACATGCATATAGGACATAAACCAAGTTAGGCAAAAAAAGAATCTTGGGAAGACATTCTAATCAGCAGCGGCCCATGCAGGTAAGAGCGGTGGGGCGATGGGGCCGGGTCGGGGGGGGGGGGGATTTCGACAGACGACGACAAGGGAAAATTATTTATTTATTTATTTTTCCCTCGTGGCTTTCTGTTGAATCCCCCCCAACCCGGCCCCACCGCCCCACAGCTCTTACTTGTATGGGCCTCTGCTGATTCTAATGATGTCCTATTTACTACCTTTCACTTTGTAAGGAGCTTCTAGTCACTGTGACTCCTCATGATCCCCAAATATTGCTTTATCAGGTATATTTGATCATTATTACAATATCATTCTGGAAATACTATTGTAGATGCAATGCCCCCACTATCACACTCAGGAGTGAGAGATTTATAGACATTCACAGACATTGAAAATTCCACCATAATGTAACACTATCCATTCAGAGATAAGGGATCATTTGGAAAGTGACAGGGGTGCTGGGGGGCCTAAATGTGCTGTGTAAGATAATATGGCACACCTAGTTAGATACACCAAGAACCTTTACAATGATATAGATAGGACTGAAAACACATATCCTAATGTACAAGATAATAATTGATTAGTGGCCATGCCGCACCTGCGTATCAAGCCCGACCCAGCTAAAATATTTCCCTATAGGCCGATCGGAGACATTTTTCTGGCCAATTACCACTAATCTCAGATCATCAGATCCGCCAAAAGGGCCTCCTTCAAAGACCGCCTAGACAACAACGCACACAACAGCAAAGAGCTCTTCAACATCGTGAAGGAACTCTCTAACCCCAGCTCCAACACCAACGACATCCCACCTTCGCAAGACCTATGCAACTCGTTGGCCGCCTTCTTCCATCGAAAGATCGCTGACATCCACGACAGCTTCAACACCACGATCGCCCCGACAACCACTGAGATCCCCGCCCCCACGACCAACATCCGCACCAACCGCCTGCTCTCCTGGACAAACATAAACGACGACGACACCATCAAGATCATGAACACCATCCACTCCGGATCTCCGTCAGACCCATGCCCACACCACATCTTCAACAAAGCCAGCACCACCATCGCACCCCATCTCCGGAAAGCCATCTCCTTCGAGAGAGCAACCTTCCCGGATAGCTGGAAGCACGCCGAGATCAATGCCTTACTCAAGAAACCCAAGGCAGACCCCAAGGACCTCAAGAACTTCCGGCCCATCTCCCTACTCCCGTTCCCGGCGAAGGTCATCGAGAAGACCGTCAACAAACAACTGACCCGCTACCTCGAGGAGAACAGCATCCTGGACCCGTCCCAGTCAGGGTTTTGCAGCAACCACAGCACTGAAACTGCCCTCATTGCCGCCACCGATGACATCAGGACCCTGCTAGACAACGGAGAGACCGCGGCCCTCATGCTCCTGGACCTGTCAGCCGCCTTCGACACGGTATGCCACCACACACTATGCACACGCCTCCACGACGCCGGAATCCAAGAGAAGGCCCTGGACTGGACCACCTCCTTCCTCTCCGGCAGAACACAGAGCGTCCGACTCCCCCCCTTCCGCTCCGAGGCCACCAAGATCATCTGCGGCGTACCCCAGGGCTCATCCCTCAGCCCAACGCTGTTCAACATCTACATGGCACCACTCACCCACGTCGCCCGACTGCACGACCTCAACATCATCTCTTATGCCGATGACACCCAGCTGATTCTCTCCCAAACCAAAGACCCCCACACCGCCAAAACAAACCTCCACGAAGGAATGAAGGCCGTCGCCGAATGGATGAGGAACAGCCGACTGAAGCTGAACTCTGACAAGACGGAGGTCCTCATCCTCGGATCCACCCCCTCGGCCTGGGAGGCCTCCTGGTGGCCGACCGCACTGGGAGCAGCCCCAACACCCACCGACCACGCACGCAACCTAGGAGTCATCCTCGACTCCACCCTCTCCATGACTAAGCAGGTCAACGCCGTCTCTTCCGCCTGCTTCAACACCCTCCGCATGCTCCGCAAGATCTACAAGTGGATCCCCACCGAAACGAGAAGAACGGTCACCCAGGCCCTCGTCAGCAGCAGGCTGGACTATGGAAACGCCCTCTACGCTGGAGCCTCTGCCAAACTCCTGAAACGGCTGCAACACATCCAGAACGCCTCTGCATGCCTGATCCTTGACATCCCTCGCCGCAGCCACATCACCCCTCACCTGAGAAACCTGCACTGGCTCCCCGTCAACAAGAGGATAACCTTCAAGCTCCTCACCCACGCACACAAGGCACTGCACAACACCGGACCTGAGTACTTCAACAGACGACTCAGCCTCTACACCCCCGCACGCCAGCTTCGCTCCGCCGACCTCGCCCTTGCCACAATACCCCGCATCCGAAGAGCGACCTCCGGCGGCAGATCCTTCTCCCACCTCGCCGCCAAAACCTGGAACACCCTCCCCATCCGCCTACGGCAGACCCAAGACCTGCTGACCTTCAGAAGACTCCTGAAGACCTGGCTCTTCGAGCAGCAGCAGCACCCCTCCCCCCCCCCTCAGCGCCTTGAGACCCTCACGGGTATGTAGTGTGCTCTACAAATGCTATGATTGATTGATTGATTGAATCTCTCTGTTTCTTGATTAGCAGCCATGGAACATATTACTATAAGTGTGTCACAGCATAACCTTTAGTATCCTCAGGATCGGTTCGTAGCTCAAGTGGGTCCACCCCTTGATAGCCTCAATTCTGAATGCTATAACAGCACAGAAGATTAAGGTGATCAAGTGAGGGAAGGGAACAGCTGGGAGGGAGACCTGTAAAGAAAAATCAATACCATAAGTAGATATATACATATAGCTTTCACGGTTCTACATAAGTTATATCCACTCTATTTTACCTGTAAAGAAAACAAAGATTGTTCTGCCCCAATATGAACACACTAGGAAAGGTTCCTTCCTTTTCTGTGTATTTTTGGTTTTCGGTTTTATACATACGCTGTAACAAAACAACTAATATCAATACAGGAATGCTAAGATATCTACTCCATCCCCACCTTCCGGTTATTTCCACACATATATATGTTAGCAGAATACCCACCAAAATGAAAGAGCTGACAAGGGTCACAGGGGATGAATCCCAATTGATCTCACACCCCCCTGTTAAAAACAGCAATAGAATGTATGTGAGCAAGGAACATCAGAACATAAGTATAACCACTTTGGTTTCGAAATGCTGAACACGGAAGGAACTTATCCCTATCGGTAGATTACGCTCCAAAAAAAATAATAACACTGTGGAGTTGAGATTTACTCAGCGAAGGAAGTCTCAATACTTTTGTTACCCTTGCACTCGGTAACTCTCAAACTTCATATCCTTTCACTCCTGTAGGGAAGAGTTAATCTGCACTCTCTAGACCTTTTTGCAGACAGAAAATGTTGACACTTAATGACTGTTAAGGGAATTCATAGGCACCCTTTTTATGATCCCTCCTATTTAGAAAGAAGGCTTCAGTTTCTCACATGCAGCTGTGAGCCTGCTAGGCTGTCTGTATTTTGGCAGAACCTAATATGTGGAATGAGGTGCTCCGCTCTGGAGGAGCCACAACCTTACTGCACCAGAAGAGAAGCATCGCATTTGCCACTGGGTGTTCCGCCGCAATCCGAAGTCATTCCGAATAATCTGCGCTGTGGTGAACCCAGAAGCGTCTTTTATATGCTTCCGGACCACGACGCGATGACTCTAGTTCCGGTTCACCCGCTTGGACCACAGCGGTGAACCGCAAGTTTGTGTCCGAGTCTGTCTTCCTCATCCACCACCTGCGGAGCGTCTCTCCTACGTGCAGGTAAGCGTGAAGAGCTGCATGAATCTCGGGGGATTCGTCGATGGCAGCGTTACCTTTGGTGCCTGGGGAATCCTCTCTTATGGTCGTGACAAAGTGGCATTATTAGTTACATCTAAATAGTTTGAAGATTACACGCCTGGTTCTCACGCCTCATAACAACACCTCAAAAGACTCATCAGCAAACTAAACACTTCATTTATACAAGGACATAGATCTATTCAATATTCCCTTGCTAGATCTGTGAGAAATGTGGTTGTCAGATGAAGGGAGTGTGAGCCCTTCTCAAGCAACAGCCACAATCCTTGTCTGGGTGAACCACAGAAAGTCACCAAATTGATCTGTTCCTAACCCTCTGGTAGTTTGGCATAAAAGCAGTCAGGCTCAACTTAGAGGCAATGTGTAAAGTATTAATCCAGCACTTAGACAGTAAATAAAATGAAAATACAACACAAGAACCATCCCACATTAATTTAGCAAAATAGATTAAAATGTAATAAATCATTTGACACCAAAATGACAAAAATGCAATCAGTAGAATCACAGGTATGAATTTCTAAAGTTTTTAGTGCAATCAAGCGCCTTAAAGATTAAAGTGCCAACTGCGGACTTCTAGTCGTACGAGACCATGGCAAAGTTATGGCCCACCTCCATGGAGCACAGTTTGGATACAGAGTGGTTGGGGCCCAGTCTCCACTTACCTTCAGACTTAGAAGATTTTTTATAGAAAAAAACCAGAGCATACAGTATGCGTGGTCAAACTACATTTCACATTTTCAATTTCGGAAGTGCAAAATATTGTTTATACCACACTCAGTCTTTAGTCTGCATTCTTGGTTTTAAGGGGAAATATAGTATTGTACAGTATACTTAAATTAAAAAAATATATATATAAAAATCTAAAAAAAACAATGTAGTACACTGTATTTCCTATTAAAACCCACAACGCAGACTGAGTGCCGTCTAAACAATATGGTAGTTCCATGGTACTCAGCAAGCTTTATTAAAATATTTAAAGTAATAAAACAATTTTTACTTACTTGTGCACACATATAAACTGACTCATCCCTTCCTAAACAGGTATAAAACACTAGGGCACTACATTTACACTAAAAAGCCAGGACACGGCCAAAGTGTGGTCTTAACAGTATGACTGCCTTGACTTTTGTAAGGGCAGTGATTAGCTAATTATATACTGTTTTGTCATCGGCATGTACTGCAGTATCCTGCAAAATTACCGTAGTATACAGTGGCATAATATTACACTAACTTTGTGTGCCTTATCAGCCTGATTCACAATGGTAAACTTCCACTTTTGTCAATCTTTACCATACTTTGGTATTCACAAAGGCATTTTACTGATGACATCGCTGATGACATCATCCAGTGAGTGAAAGTGTTTCGTAAATGTTTCTGATACAAAGAATTATAGTAAGCAACTGCATATGTTAAATACATATTCTTTCTAAACTTGTAATGAGTGATACTGTTTCTATCATATGCCATCTGAGTGGGTGTGTGACTGTATCAGTGTGGGAGTAGGTGCCTGAGTGCTGTATGTGTATGAGTGTGTGTGTGATTGGATGCATAGGTGAATAAGGGTGTGTGTGAGTAGCTATATGGGTGTGTGAATGACTGTGCGAGTGGCTGTATTGGTTATTGAGTGTGATTGGCTATATGAGTGAGTGTCTGGCTGCCTTAGTAGCTATATGGGTGGCAGAGTATGTGAGTGGCTGTTTTGGTGGCTGTGTGAGTGGCTCTATGGGTGGGTGTGTTAGTGGATGTATAGGTAAGTTAGTGGCTGCTTGAATGCATCTATGGGTAAATGAGTGTGTGTGAGGGGCTATTTTGCACAGTAGGTATCTGTGTGAGAGTCTGTATAGGTGAGTGAGTGGGTCTGTTACTGCTTGTATGGATGTGTGAATGGGTATGTAAGTGGTTAACTGGATTAGTGAATGGACGTGTGAGTGGCTGTATGAGTAGAGTATAGGTGAGTGAGTGCTGGTGTGAGTTGCTGTGTGGGTGAGTGAGTGGTTGTGTGAGTGGCTTTATTAGTGAGTGAGTGGCTCTGTGAGTGGCTCTATGGGTGATTGAATCAATCAATCAATCACAGAATTTGTAGAGCGCACTACTTACCCGCGAGGGTCTCAAGGCGCTGGGGAGAGAAAAGGGGGGGTGCTGCTACTGGTCGAACAGCCAGGTCTTGAGAAGCCTCCTGAAGGTCAGCAGGTCTTGGGTCTGTCGTAGGCTTAGTGGAAGGGTGTTCCAGGTCTTGGTGGCGAGGTGTGAGAAGGATCTGCCGCCGGTGGTTGTTCTTCGAATGCGAGGGACGGTGGCGAGGGAGAGGTCGGCGGAGCGGAGCTGGCGGTTGGGGACGTAGAAGAAGAGTCGTCTGTTGAGGTAGGCTGGGCCAATCTTGTGGAGTGCCTTGTGTGCGTGGATGAGGAGTTTGAAGGAGATTCTCCTGTCGACGGGGAGCCAGTGCAGGTTCCTCAGGTGGGGGGTGATGTGGCTGTGGCGTGGTACGTCTAGGATCAGGCATGCGGAGGCGTTTTGTATGCGTTGCAGTCGCTTGATGAGCTTGGCCGGGGCTCCCGCGTAGAGGGCGTTCCCATAGTCAAGTCTGCTACTGACGAGGACCTGGGTGACTGTTCTTCTTGTATCTGTCGGGATCCACCTGTAGATCTTGCGAGGGTGTTGAAGTAGGAGGAGGAGACTGCGTTGACTTGCTTGGCCATGGAGAGCGTTGAGTCGAGGATGACTCCCAGGTTGCGTGCGTGGTCGGTGGGTGTCGGGGCTGCTCCCAGCGTCGAATAGTTCGTTGAATGCTAGTCTGAGTGGCTGTATGGGTGAGTGAGTGGGTGTGTGAGTGAGTGGCTGTATAGGTGAGTGAGTGGCTGTGTAAGTGACTATATGAGTGAGTGATTTGGCTGTGTTCATGGCTGTATGAGTGAGTGAGTATGTGTGTGTCAGTCATTGAATGGGGTTGTGAATGGGTATGGGAGTGGTTCTGTGGGGGTGTGACTGGATGTATGAAAGGTTGTATGGGGGTGTGAGTGGGTTTGTCAGTGGTTCTGTGGATGTCATCAGTGATGTCACTTACCATGTCATGAGTGATGTAATATGTCATAAGCAGCGCATTACGGGGCGTAAGTTACAGTTAGCTCAGGTAAATATAAATGCTGAATTTCACTGGTTTTGTACGAGTGAAATCTGAGCCTAACTATAATGTCCCTGTAGCCTTTGGTTCTTTCAGTGAATTTCTAAAAAAATGTTTTTAGATCAGTGATGTCACTGACCATGTCATGAGTGATGTAATATGTGACGTCATCAGCAGTGCATTGCGGGGGCGCGAGTTATAGTTAGCTCAGCTAACTATAACGGCTGAATTTCTCAGGTTTTGTATGAGTGAAATGTCAGCCTAACTATAACGTCCCTGTAACTTTTGTTTTTTTCAGTGAATTTCTAAGTTTATTTTAAAGGCTAATACCTAACTATAACGTCCCTGAAATCTGTGGTTTTTTCAGTGAATTTCTAAGGTTTTTTAAATGCTAATTTCTAACTATAACATCCCTGAAACCTGTGTTTTTTTCAGTGAATATATATATATGTATATATATATATAGGCTGAAGTGGAAACAATCGGAATGCAATGCCAATTTCGTTTTGAATAAAGGTTTTGAAAATCATCTCGTGCGGAGTGCGTCCTTAATGCAGGGCAACAGCATAGGGATGTTGATCACGGCAGGCCCAGCCGTGGAGGACTGCACCACCCGAGGAATACAATGAGGGGCCGCAGGAGTTTGAACTATTGTAGTCCGGTAAGCGGAGCAGGAGATAAATAAGTTTGGAAATTGGATGTTTGACACTCTGAGGCCCACTGGAGGGTTTCATATAAAGCACACTTTTAATTTACGTTGAAATCACACAGTAACCCACCGGCGGGTAGAAACTGGCTCAACAAAAGACCACAAATCCCGGCATGCATTAGAAATTGTACGCACCTGAGCAGGCACACTGGAGGCCTATTTAAATGAAAGAATGCAGGGAACGCTGGGAGAGAGCGTTGCTGTGAATTCACGTTGCTTATAAATAAGGAGTTAAAATCTCCAAAACGCGTCAGGCTGAAGTGGAAACAATCGGAATGCAATGCCAATTTCATTTTGAATAAAGGTTTTGAAAATCATCTCGTGCGGAGTGCGTCCTTAATGCAGGGCAACAGCATGGGGATGTTTATATACATATATAAACATATTACATTCCTTAACATTCACTAATAAAAACAGTACCTAATAGTCACAATTTTTTTTAAATTTTTTTTTTATAGTCCTCATTTATTTTTCAATATGTTTTAGACTTAAGAGAAAAGGTATTCCGCCCATCACAAACAGCCGATTTGGGGAAATCCGGTCACTCCCATAGGAGAGAAGGACACCAAGTATCTCCAGATTCACCCCTATGGCTTCCCCCGTGATGATTCCAACCTCAATCTTAGTTCTTTTATTGAAGCAATGGCGTACCTGCCAATACACTCCATTAATGACATATTCTTAATCATCGGACCCAGAAAACAAAGTAAGAATAGACAGTAGAGACGCTTCACAGGGAAACCAACATATTCATATAACAAAACAATGAATCTAGAAATCAACAGAGACTAACTATGAAAAATTTATGTGTATTCTTAAGTAATCTTAAACAAAAAACTCCTATCCACCCAGTTATCCCAGATTTCCCAAAATTTGGTTTTTTTGTTCTTTGTCCCAGATTGATCTAAGTTTGATATTCTCTGAATCGAAAATATCCATTCCTCTTCTATAGGAGGACAAGCTAAGATCCATTTAATACACAGCTCTCTTCTAGCTAGAAGAATCAGAGTAAAAAACAATGCTCTGTGCTTTTTTGTTAGAAAGCCTCCATCTAACTCCCTCGGGAGTATCCCAAAAATTATGGAAACAGTTGTTAGTTTTATTTCAAATCCCATAATATCTGAAATGGTCTTACCCACTTTCTGCCAATAGGAAGATATTACCGGACAACTCCAGAACATATGCACCTCATCAGCCTTGTCTTCTCCACACTTTGGACACTTCTTAATTTCTCGCTTTCCCATCTTCGATAATTTCTTGGGTGTCCAATAGGCTTTATGTACTGTGAAGAGGTGATTCTTTTTTAAAGGTGCAGCACTTACGTAAGACCATAGAAAAGACATAGATACTTGCCCGGTGTTTTCGAGGTCTTCATCTTCTGGCAGGTCTTTCTTCCAAATTTCATTGAACGAGGTCTGCATCTCTTCTCCGTTTTGGACTAATAACCAATACCACTCTGATACTTCTTTTGTCTTTTTCTGGTAAGAGCATATTTTTGAAGCCAGATCCAGATTGCCTTTTAGGTCTTTACTTATAGACTTTACCCAGCTATTCAGCTGATAATATTTGAACTTGGAGACTAAGTTCTCACATATCGCCGAAAGATGAGGCCAGGAAATCAATTCCGCATCAACGATTAATTGCCCCCAAGTAGTGATGCCACAAGCGCGGAGAGGAGTTGCCAGGGCATCTTCCATACATATAGGCATTCCTGGGGAGTCCCAAACTGGTGCTACCTCATTGTAATACGGAATTTTAGGAGGCCTCTTATCTGAGACCAAAGCTTCATAGCTGATACCAAAATCTTCAATTTAACCTTCTTGAAATATTTTGGGTGTCCAAATTTTAAAAGAAAACACCCTGCTTGTTTAGAGAACTCTGTTGTGAGAGCTTTAAAAAGTGGGGAGAAAGATTCGCTTTCCAACAATAATTGTCTAAAATTTTTTAGATGAAAGGCACAAAAATATAAATATAAATCTGGGGTCGCTATACCTCCATAGGCTTTTTTCTTTCTAAGTTTCTTTAGAGCAATTCTGGGATGTTTGTCTCCCCAGATAAAACTTGAAAAAAAACCCTGCACCTTTTTAAACCAAACTTTTGAGAACTCTAGAGGGATAGTATTAAATAAAAATGTAAATTTTGGCAAAATAGACATTTTCAATAAATTGGATTTGCCTAATAATGAAAGTGGGAGCCCCCCCCCATGTTTGAAGTTGTGTTTTTACTATTTTAGTCACTTTTTCAAAATTAACCTGTGCTATTTTATCAATATTTTGCACTATCTGAATGCCAAGATATCTAATTTCCTTCTTTGTGTAGGTACACCTAAAATTGGTGTTCCATTTCATTAACTCAGTTTTTTGTTGATTGATAAGGTAGCCAGAAACCTTTCCAAATCTCTCAAATTCAGACCATATCTCTGAGAACAGTCTTTCTAAATTGCTAGTGTATATTATAAGGTCGTCTGCATACAAACCAATTTTTTTCTCCCACCCATTACATTTAAAAGGGGTAATATTTTGACAGGCTCTCAATTTACACGCTAAGGGTTCAATGTATATATTAAAAAGTAAAGGGGACAGAGGGCATCCCTGTCTGGTACCTCTTCCTATTTGTATTGACCTGGTTAATTTCCCATTGATTAAAATTTTAGCTGTAGGATTTTTGTAGAGAGCTTTAATTGCTGTCTTAAAAGTTTCGCCCAGATTAAATTGTTGAATTACTTTAAACAAAAAGACCAGTTGACCCGGTCAAATGCTTTGGCAGCATCGAATGTCATTACTGCCAAAGGGATCTTATATGTCTGGGCCATATCTATCGCCCCAATTAAATCGTGTGTTAATTCACTGAGTTGTCTTCCCTTCATGAACCCTTTCTGGTCTTGATGTATTAAAGGGCCTATCACTTTATCTAGGCGTCTAGTAATAATCTGGGTATATATTTTGTGGTCGCAATTTAGAAGTGAGATTGGTCTATAAGACTCACATAGTCTTGGATTTTTATTAGGTTTTAATATCATTGTTATAATGGCTTCTTCCCACGATACGGGGGATTATGACCTTCTAAAAAACATGAATTAAACAATTTAAGAAGAGAGGAGGCAAGTTCTTCTTTCAGGATAATATAAACTTCATTGGGGATGGAATCGGGGCCAGCAGCCTTCCCCTTTTTTAAAGTGTTGATTGTTTGAATGATTTCCTCCCTAGATATGGGGCGATTTAGTTGTTCTTTTTCATTTTGCAAAAGTGAAGGGAGAACTAAATCTGAGAGATATTCTTCTATACTATCTTCATCTAGAGTTGTCTCATCCGTATATAGGTTTTTAAAGAATTGGACAAAAGTCTCCTCAATTTCGGATTCATCTGAAATGATGTTGCCAGTGTTCAAGCAGCGAAGGTCTCTTATCCAATTTCTTGTCTGATCGACTTTCGTTTTCCACGCCAGGAGCTTACTACACCCCTCTCCATATTCGTGATGGGCTAATTTACTTGCATCCCATTTTTTTTTAACTATAATTTCTAGAAAATCAGCTAGCTTATGTTTTGCTGTATTTAATTTTCTCAGAGCATTGGTGTTTTCCGGATCTTGCTCAAAATTTTCCTGAAATTTATATATATCTTCTTCCAATTTTTGGTCTCTTCTTGCATCTTCCTAGACCAATAAATCGATATAGTTGTTAAAGAGCCTCTCAAGTATGCCTTATATGTGTCCCAAATTGTTTGGGGTGAAGCTGAATCAAGATTAAAATCAAAAAATTCTTTGGTTTCCATCTTCATTTTATCTACTACTTCATTCTCTAAAAGCAATGCTCGATTAATGGTCCACCTCCGGGGTGGGGGGCTCACTTCCATAACTAATTCGATAATGACTGCGGAGTGATCGGACATATGTTCTGGGGCGTGGCTAACTGAGGTAACGTTTCTGCTTGTTACAATATCAACTAAAAAAAAGTCAATTCTGGAGCGATGTCCACATTTTTTGTTGTAAAAAGTAAATTTCCCACCAGATGTCTTAGATTTATGGGCCATCTCTCTCCAGATATCCACAAGCCCGATATCAGACATTAATTGTCTCAAGGCAGTTCTCATTTTCTGCGTATTTACCGCTACTCTAGACGAGGTAGAATCTTGACTTGTATCAAGAATCACATTAAAATCACCCCTAATATAATACGATCGTTTATTTTAGATAAGTGAAATAGTAAAGTGTACAAAGTGGCAGGATCGTCCAAATTTGGCCCATAATAACCCGCGAAAATTAGCCATTTATCGTTGATCTTAACTCTGGCTATCGTCCACCTTCCCAAAGGGTCAACCATACATTCCCCTAGCATAGCATGGGCAAATTTTTTAATTAAAATTGCGACCCCTTTCACTGTACAGGATTGAGTTGTACAAATACAATGTTCGATCCACTTTTGGTGTTTCAGAACCACTTCCCATTCCTCTTTAAGCAAATGTGATTCTTGAATAAGAAATACACTACAATCCGACAACCTTAAATACTCTAGAATTTTCTTCCTTCTAGAGGGGACCCTTAACCCATTAACGTTCCAGGACATAATTCTCACATTCTCCTTTTTAGTTGGCCCTAATCCAGAATGCGTTAATTTCCCTGCCAACATTTTTCCTTAAAAACAGAACGGCGAAAATTGCGTAGGGCCCTTTGACTAAAGATAAAAAACGAGGACATTTTTTTTTCTTTTCTCCCACTTGCTCCCCCACCCTGTGTGTACAAATAATTTTTTCTTTTATATGTTTTATGTGCAACCCACCCCCCTCCCTTGGGGAACCCTCCCTTACTGTTGCTTGAGGTAAAATTGTATACCTCTGGTTTTTAGGCTCTCTCTCTCTGACCAGGCTTAAATCCAATATATTTCATTTGGATGTGCTCTTTATTTGATTTATTAGGGCGTTTGCCTCCTCCGGATCCTTAAAATTGAACATTTTATTGTTCCACATTACTTTAAGGGAGGCGGGAAAGCGTAGGTTTGCTGTAGCACCCAAATTTCTTAATTCCTGCATCGACTTCCCCAGCTCCCATTGTTTGTCCTGAGTAATGTGAGAGATATCTGACCTGACACAAAATGTCCATCCACCTCTTTTATACACCCCTACTTTTAATCCTGCTACTAGGATTTTTTCTTTAAGTAAATACGATTTAAAATTCACAAGAATCCTTCTTGGATTTTTTTTCCCAGGCCTTTTTGAATATGGATCCCGATGTACTCTTTGTACATCCTCCTCAAGAAGTTGTTTCTCAATATCGGGGTGTAATTCTATGAGGAGGTTGATTATAAAAGATCTAATGTCTCCTCCTTCCACATCTTCTGGTATATTCAGAAATCTAATGTTGTTCCTCCTAGCATTATTTTCCAGACTTTCCAGTTTTTCTTTTAATGTTTTGTCCCCGCTTTTTATCATCTGGATCTCACGTACATTTTTATCTACTTTCATAGTGAGATCCTCCATGGCCAGCTCTACGGCCCCTACTCTTTCCGACATATCATTCAGTTTAGCTTCTAGAGTCTCACAGACCATTTGTATTTTCAATTGATTGCTTTCCGAGACTGCAAATGTGTCTCTTAATTCAGTAAGGAGAGTTGTTAATAGTTCCTCTGTAGCAGAGTGAGCCCCTGTATTGCCAGTTGTGCTTGGATTCCTCACTAGCTCTATCTCCTCTGCTACTAGGTTGTCTCCTTGAGGGGGGTCTAGTATCACCAAACTGCTAAACTGGATCTCAGCACCGTTAGGCTGGGGTGCCGTATTGTCTTTTCTAGTCTGAAGAAGCGGGGGGACCTCATCACTCTCATCGACCAGATGGGAGATAGGATCAAAGGCATTCTTCAAAGTGACGGGCTCCATTACTGTCCTTAAAGAGGACTGAGTGTCTTGAATCTTGAAATAGGACCTTAGTGAGGGCGTAATGCGAGTCTTGCCTGAAATAATTTTAGGCTGCTTCTTCTTCCCCTTACCGAGAGGGGATTTACCTTGAGAGTCTTTTATGTTCTGGCCGGAACCTATGCTTTTAACTAATTTTAAAGACTTAACTTGAGTTACCGGCGCCAATTCTTTACTAACAAACTCAAGAGGGGATTGATTTTGACCCCAAATATCCCTACTTCTAAGGGTATATCTATTTAGTCTATTGGCCCCTGTAAAAGGACCTTCGTCTTGTCTCTCTACTCCTGGCCCCTCACGTTCTGCCTTCAGCTTAGGCCCCCAATCTCGCCCTTTCCTCCTTACCGGAGTCATTTGAAGTCGCCATACACCAGAAGCTGCTCCCTCTGAGACGGGCGAATATCTTCCCTCGTCTGGAGCCGATTTCTTTTCTGCTCCGATATACTGCAGAGACTCAGGGGTTAATGCACCAGACACACGTTTCCGACGTGGGAAGGTAGGGGCGGAGGTCCAGGTCCCGTCGCTCCGAAATCCAGCTCCGGCAGCGACTCGTCTTCCGTTCGAGATCTGGACCGCCGCCTCCAACCAGCGACCCCCCCACAGGACCGCCTCTCCTCCAACCGCCACGTCTACCCGCTCGGTTGATCCACGTCCAGGTCTAAAACACTGACGACCCGCCGATACTCCACGGTCGTCTCCCCAACGCCGGCGCCCACAAGGAGAATGAAAACCGGAGAGCCAGGAAGCGAGACACCACGGGACACCACGCAGGTCAGTACCTCAGCAAACACTCGTGTTCCGTCACATCCAATCCTTTCATTGTGCCATAATCACCTAGGCAGAGAGAGAGCCTCCGGCCGCAGCTAACCAACGGCCGCCATTTTCCCCAACGCCCTAATAGTCACTATTACTAAGACATGCACACTGTAATAAAAAAAATCATACACCTCCTTCCTATATGGAAAACTATGCCTCAGGTGCACATCTTTGTATCTTTTTGGCCTGACATAGAAAATTTGTAACAGGAAAGCAGATGAGGGAGATTATAGTTGCTGTAAATACATAAGTGCAGGCTAACATTACAGAAAATGTAAGTTTTTCAGTTACAGAATAATAAAACATTGCCTCGGTGTTGAATACAAACCACAAATAGAGACCATGCGTAAAGTACTTTCTTTTGAAAAGTCATGGCAAAAACAAACAGTTAAGTGAGCAATTGCATTATCTTTTACTTTAAAAACTGCTAAAAGGTGTGCCACATTGAGACAAAATCTAGTCAAAAGAAATCTGAGTTGCACATACGTCACCTTGCTGATATAAGGCTGCCTATACAGATGAGCTAAGAAGGGGGCGAACGCAGCCACTGTGTATTTTTTAATTTCTATATACACCGAACTTCTATCCTATACCTATTTTAAAATTTGAAAAATCAATTTTGCTCATTCTCAACAAGTATTCAGGGTCATTCAAATATCCTGGGATTCCCATATTCATACATGATTTCTCTATAAAAGATAACCAGGGTATTTTATTCAGACCATTCAAGCGCATACACTCACACCTAATCTCTCAGTTTATCATAGCTGCTGGTTTTGTTAAATAGCATGTCATAATAAGAGTTGGCTAAATAAATATGTTCCTCTATGTTTTGCATGCCCAGTTCGCCATGACAAATATGGTTAGCACAACTCAATGGAACCACTAGTGTTCTTTTTAGGCACTTGTTTTCAACTTTATGAAGTGTGTCCACATTTAAGTACCCCAAATACCTGCTCCATAACAAGCCTCCCACACACATTTGCTAGTGTATATGGTCAACATTTCCTTCAGCGGCTTCATGCCTAACTAAGGGCCCGATTACGATGTCGTTAGGAAACTGTCCGAGCGAATTGGTTCTGGACTAGTTTCCAAATGAATTGGGTCCTGCGAGTCCAGATGACCAATTAGGGAAACAACCTTTACATCGCGGATTTTACTCCGCAATACAATCACAACGCGGTTGTTACAACGACCGCGTTGTAACCACGCAGTGCCATTACTACGCAAGACATTACATCGACTTGCAGTAGATGGCGCTCTAACATAAGGAATAGTATAGTTTACTATTCCAACACCTTCCCTACTGTTACGTAGGCTGGAGTTGGAATAGTAAATTATACATTTCTAATGTTACTGCGCCATCTACTGCAAGTCGATGTAATGACTTGCGTAGTAATGGCATTGCGTGGTTACAACGCGGTCGTTGTAACGACCGCGTTGTGATTGTATTGCGGAGTAAAATCCGCGTTGTAAAGGTATATATTCAACCGATTACGAGCATCGTTCGGTCGGACTCGGATTGACTTCAATGGGAGCCTGTGTTCCGAACAAGGATCCCATTGAAAAAAGGGGTGGTTAGGGAAAACCTTGCACCTTGTGGCGGGCACCCAATGGTGCCTGTCACATTGTGCATGGTTGGGAAGAGGGGTCCCTTGGGTACCCCCACGGGCCCCAATCGGACGCCTCTGGGTAAAGGGGGCACCGCAACGGGCCCACAAAGACTGATTCTGGCAGCCGTTTTTATCTCCGGCAAACCAAATCGAAACGGCTATCCGAATCGGTCATCGTAATCGATCGTCCGGAAATCGTGTGCATAGAGCTGTACGAATCGGCTCTGAAAGACTTGGGCTGTCCGGATGCCTTTCGGAACCGATTCGGACTGCTCAAAAGGTTTCCGGGCATCGTAATCGGTCATTGGGAAATCTGTACGATTCGGTTGGAACAAAGGGTTCCAAACAGGATTCTGCAATACCAAATCCCATCCGGAGCCTTTCCTAACGACATCATAATCAGGCCCTTAGACTGGAATCTGATCACAGCAGCAATAGCCTTTTCAATGAATAACCTGCTGGTTTCCCGCAAAGAATGCCAATCATCTGAAGAGTTAAAAGGCAAGCATCAGTAGAAAAATTGATCTATGGTTGAAATGTAATTACCATAAAAAAAAATTAGAACCGACCTTCTTCTTTGCTGGGCCAATTATCATGGTAAACATCTTAACACGATTTACCTTCACATCTAAATTATCCATAAAAATTATAATATTATCAGGTAGACACTAGGGCATTCCCAGTTCGTGGCATCAAGACTGCATCATCTGCATAAAGCAGAATGGGCAATGGGTGGGAGCCCATTTGGGGCATATCACAAGCTCTGTCCACTAGAAACTTTTCTCTGTTATTTACATAAAGAGTAAAAAGTAACAGGGCCAGGATGCACCCCTGCCTAACTCCTCTGTGCACATGAAACTGCCCGGTATGTTCACAATTTCTGCCATATCATATTGAGGCCATCGTATCAGCATACAGTTGGCTTAAAAAATGTACCATGCCCTCCTCCACACCCATATCAAACAGAAGACCCTACAGCACGGAATGATTCACACAGTGAAACACACACAACATATCAACAAAAGTTAAGTAAAAAAACACATTTTTTTTTGCTTGAAAAAAACTATTATTTTAAACATTTAAATTCAAAAATTGTTTTGACATAGCGGAACTCTTTTTGAAATCCATACTTTACATCACACATGGTATTGTTTTCTTCTGCCCAACATTTTACTCTAGTCCAGAGTATCCTTACAACCACCTTAAGAGTGGAATATAAAAGAGAAATAGGCATATAACTACTTGGATCAGCTTTATTCTCGTTTTTGAAAATTAAGACAATCTTCAATTGTCTGCAAGTGGAAAGCGGGCCATATTTCGACACTGCATTTAGTACAATAGGAACAAGAGGTGCCCAAAAATCGATTGTTTTCTCTGAACATATCTAACGTAACCCTGTCCAAACTTGGGACTTTTCCTTTTCTAAATTTTTTAACAGCATGAATAACTTTCCTTAGGTCATACACAAGGGGATTCAATGATGTCAAGACTTTCCCTTGTGAGATCTGCCACCAGGTATGCCCAACATCAGAAGGAGTCTGGATCTTGAAGTCCTGCGGTCCTTTAAAAGATGTCCTGCACTGCGAGAATGAACACTGTTTTTTTTTACCCTTGTCTACCATCCCTGTTTTCCATGCTATCCCTGTGTTTTGTTCTTCCTGTGGGGCGCATGGCCCTGTTACAGCCAGCCATTTGATGTCTATGTCATTGGAGGACCTTACCATTGTTGTGGTAAAAAGTGAGAACGAGGATGAACAGACATTTTTGCCCCCAAGCCAAGAACATAACTCAGACACCTCTTCTAGCTTGAAGGAATGACATTATTATAGTTTAGGATGGTGGCCCTTGCTTATGAACTTTGATTTTTGGAACACAAGCATTTGTTTATGAAGTGGTTTTTTAATTGGTTCCCTTCATTTATAGACTTCTTCCCTTGATGCTTCCTGACATTTTTTGCTTGCCCACCCCTCCAAATTTCCATTTATTCCCTTCATTAAGACTCTTCTTTATTTAATTTTACCCATTCCACAGGATACCTTTAATTTTTCACAGCATAGACTTTTTTTTTTTTTAAACTAATTCATTATTTGAATAATATTTTAAACATATCTAAAATTAACCTTAGATGTCTATTTTGATTTTGAAACTATTTGAAGATTAATGCACTGTATATTAGGTAAAATACATATTTAGTTAACTCGTTAGAAAATGCTTTAAATATAATATTGACTATTTTAAATGCAATACACCTTGAAGATCAACAAAGGACAGAACATACTAACACTTTCCAATGTAGTAACTTCAACATCAAGCATTCAACACATATGAAAGATAAAAAATGGGGTACTCTATTTTATTTTCAAAAAGGATTTGGGGGAGTGTGTTAGAAATCAAATTGAGAAAGTTCATGAAATGAAGTATTTTGGGGGCTTATCCTACTACTCTGCCTCTGTAATACTGGCAGTGAGATTGTTATGCGATCTGCTAGCCTTGTGGGTAGTTGAGTTACTGGTAGTTGTGTTGGTGATGGTTGAGGTGGTTGAGGTGGTGCAGATGGCAGTGGCAGATGTGTGAGGTAGGCTGAGGGTTTGTCCATCTTAGGCTGAGGTACTGCTGTAGAATCTTGTGCATGTGTTGGCCATGAAGAGCGACCTTGACATGTATTGCTGATTGCCTCTATTTTCTTCATGGTCAAGGCATATTATCTTGCACTCTCTTCCCTCAAACTTTGAAGATGTTCTTGGTGAATCTTTGCAATGTCTTGGTAAAATTTCACAACGTTATACAAAGTACAAGTCTGTCTGCCAATCATCTGAGGGAGTCCCTTAAGGGAGACAGCTATCTCATGGAGACTAGGTCTCATTTTATGAATAAACTCCCACACATTAGATTGCTGTTGGAAAAAATGATACTCCCAGAGAGCAGTATTAAACCATGCCAAATCCCACAAATTTGTTGCCATCTGACACGGCCGCCATTGTACATCATGAAGAAGGGTGTCGTCTCGGTGGTTGTGAGGGAGGGGAATTATGAATGGGAGACACATGTACCTCTCAAAGGGTGTTATCTACCTCAGTTGAATGAGAGAAGATTGGAGATGCTCCTTCATCTGAGGAGTGTGTAAGAGATTTACAAAAGTACCTGTTAGTTGAGTGCTGTTGAAGTGAGTTTTGCATAGCAGAACAAGCATCCATTGCTGCTTAGCTCAAATCTTCAGACTGGCATTCCTCAGAAATGATCTTGGATGAATGTCTTTGCCTGGCCGTGAAGTGGCCTTCTTTGAGATGTTTTTTGTGGGGACAAATATGTTCTCCTCATCGTCCAGGTCCTGCTCCACATCCTCCTCCACCAGATCCTGCTTCTCCCCTTCATCTTATTCTTGAGCAGTTAAATACGCTGAGATAGTTTCTTGGAGGAGGATTAGATTCTCTTTGGATTGCCCACTGTCCTCCTCTTGTAGATGGTTCTGCATCATCATCATCTAGTGCAGTGTCCCCAGTGCCTGCTAGAAGATTTAAACAGCAAAAGTACATCAAAAACAGTTTTGTGTCTAAAGTTCTGCACAGTACTTTAATTGACATTGTTCTGAAAAAAATATGTATCTCCTCTCTGTGCAGCTAGATATCTCAAAAACTGTAAGCATCTGCCATCCATCAGGGTTTGCGCAGAGGGTGCCAAAAGAGGTGACGCTCTTGGGACTATGTGATGAGACCAATGGAGGATCTCATCTCTCAGGGTGCACCTAAATCTGTGATCTTGAAAAGCCCCAATATCCAGTTTGAAGGATCCCTTGTGATTAAGGGCCCATCAAAACATAGCTAGTTAAGCTATATAGGTAGAACTTTAGTGGAAAAAATAAATGAATAAATAACAGGATGGCAGAGCTGCACTGTGTGTCATGGGCATGCATCCATATTGCATCCTTCTATGGCTCCCTGTTCACCAATGCAATTTAATTTGAAATTTAAATCAGAATTTAAATCTGAAGTGTAATGTCGTATGTGTAGCACGAGCACACAAAGCTCACCATAGAATCTGCCCAGATTTCTTACTGAATGCATTACAACATCATGTAGGCCTAGCTGTGGGAGATGGTTTCCTTTATTTATTTACTATAATGGGAGATTTGTTAGGTGCTAGCCACTCTTAAATTATTGATGTTAGTGTTACTACAGAGGCATGCTCTTTTAGACAGTCTGAATATGTCTCCACATGTTTGTGCTGGAAAAAGGGTTGATTCAAATATCATCTGCAAGATGTGATCATATGAGGTGGTAAGAAGCTGACACCATCGTATAGAGACAAACTATTCACAGCATGGAAACTGATTGCTGCTTGCTAGCAATGAAAAATTAATTATTGAGAAACTTTCTTCAAATACCTGGTGCTGGCCTGAGATTGAAGAAATGTAGCACATTCCTTCAGTCCATTTGTATAATTATTATGCACAACATTAAATCCATGGGTCATATTCACAAAGGTATTTTTACACACGTATAAATCTACACGTGTAAATTTAATCTGACACATTGTAGTAACTTTACTACTTTTGACTATTCACTATTTCCAAGTGTATAATTTCTACAAAGTGTAGACTTGGGTGTCTAGAGCCCTTCAGTTTAGAGGGCGGAGTCTGCATAGATGCAATTCACAAACATAAAGTTGCTACTAGTAACTTAACAGCCTTAATGTATGTTCTGTACACTTGCAGGAGACCATCACACATGGGAGAAGACCTCACAATTGGGACAGAGTCCTTTCTAGGCCAGAGGGAGACGTCCACAGGGAATGCAATAGGAGAAATATATATACTTAAACTAGATCATATACACCTTACACCTTTTCCCTTCTAACAACATAAATACTGCCCACACCATAGACTCTTCATTTTGCTTCTTCATCTTTCACATGCTGCAACCACCACTTTCTGTCTGAAGGAGTCAAAGCCCACTTCTTCAGAGGAAATGAATTTTCACTGAGGGAGAGACAGCCCTTGTAATTTAATATGTGATAGAAAATACAACCTATATGGGTTGCCTCCATTCATCCTCAGTGAACACAGAAGGTAGCCTTATGCATGAGTTGACAGACTCTGTCAGTGGTTTGGGGGAGGAGGCACAAATCATGAGGGATATGCCACAAAATGGTAGGATGAGAGGAGGCAGTTGAAGGAGAAGTTGTCCAGGATTCAGCTGGCAGAGCTTTTTCTTGAGGGGCACCTTTATTACGTCTCCATCTCACACCCCTCATGGAACTGTCCTCTCCACAATGCACATCCACCTGCTACATGGGCTGCCTCTTTCTCACATCTGGATCCCTCTCTCTCGCTCACTAAAAGCAAACCTATAATCACTCACCCATATCTGTTATCCACCCATAACTATATTGTTAGGCACACCTCACAAACATTCCCTTCAAAAGCACCCTCTAACCCTATAAACACCTAGATATTTTAATTATATATGTTTTTATTTCAACTCATACAGCCTCTCTTTTGAGTAGTTTGGTTGCTTCAATTGGGGCAGGAATCACTGCAAATGCAGCAGGGCAACAGATAGGTCAGGTTTTGCAATGCAACACAACTGCAATCACAAATATGTCCTTTTGCTAACAATGACAAACAAAAGAAAGAGAAAGAAGAGAACTCATCCATTGTCCATGACTTATAGCAACAAAACAAAAAAGAATGAAGTCACTACCTACCCAACCCAAACTCTTGAGGGGTCTCTAACTCAAGAACAAGGGGAAAAGGGAATCATTACTCAGATGGCTGAAACATGTTGACTATGAGGGAGGATACAGGAGACTACTAATATCTCAGAGATATCCACCACTGTTTTAAAACTTGCCCAAGGCTCCTACTGTTACTCAGATGGCTGAAACATATTGACCATGATTCAGATACAGGAGACTACTAATATCGCAGCGATATCCACCACTGTTTTTAAACTTGCCCAAGGTCCCCACTATTAAAACACCCCCCGGGGTAGGAGGCCTTGAGTCAATTTTAATTTTAAACTACTTTCACTTTCACTTCACAAACAAACCAGCTCCACTTTAATCAGGTGTTGAAGCACACCCAGGAGGCATTCGGCAGCCAGGAACCCAAAGATGAAGCATGTCACCAACTAGGTTGGTGAATGAGGGTTCTTTAAAAATAACCTAGGGTGCCCCTTTTCCCTTGTTCTTGAGTTAGAGGCTCACGCTAACAATGTCATTACCACTCTATAGCGGACTTCCATTGCTTGGTTTGGTAATTCCTAATACTATATTTTACAATTGTTGTTTTTTTTTTAATAACAAATTTTATTAGGTTATTTTGCCATATGTAGGGGTCGCAGCCCCACCATGGCCAGAGAGATGCTCTGTGAGTATGTTTCAAAAACCAAATTTCCAATATATAACAACACCCACCAAACACGTAGGTGACAGAAACGAAAAGAAACTTACAGACAGGTTCCGGACTCCATGTTCGTACAGGCGGTGCAGTCGTCATAGTGTGCCACATTGAATACGTACACATACATATTTGTCCAAAACTCTCGGCGGGGATACACCAACAACATAAAACAGAGCGACACATTTTTAGGGGTCCGCCTCGGGCAAGGGGGGGAGGTCGATACCACGATAGTCCGCCCATCGAGTCCAGATTTTGCGGTGTTTAGCGGGGCATCCCGGGCCTCAAAAACGGCTATCTCAGCACCCATACAATTATCTAGTTCAGTTTTCCATTTGCCCAGGGTCGGGGTGATGTTGCCTTCCACATTTGTGCAATGTCCCTCTTGGCCACCGCGAGTGCTAAGAACAGGAGGTGCTGCTTATACCTATTCCCCCCTATGTCTTCTGTGGAGTGTAACAAGAAAAGGCGAGGGTCGAGCGGGAGATCCCATGACAGCACCTCATGGAGGCACGAACGAATTCGGCGCCAAAATGGCTGTAACGCCGAGCAGCTCCAAACCGTGTGTAAAAATGATCTCTCCTCCCTATCACACCTCAGGCACATGGGGGACTGGATAACGCCCATCCACCATAAACGTACCCTAGTGTAATATGCACTGTGTAGGTACTTAAATTGAATAAGCCGAAAGCGCATGGACACCGCCGCACCCCTAGGGCTGGCGATCAATCAATCAATCAATCAATCATGTCACTTATAAAGCGCACTACATACCCGCGAGGGTCTCAAGGCTTTGGCCCAATCATCGTCGGTGATTTCAGGCATATCTGCCTGCCACGTAAGCCTTGTCTTATCCAATGTGGTGGGTGCATTGCTCGTCAGTGTCTGATAGACCTGTCTGATCTTGTGAGGTCCCAGGTCTCCTGTAAGCAGTCTCCCTCTAAGTGTTGATACTCAGGGAGGGATTCTAATGTGTGGATCTGGGGTTGAAGTGCGTGTCGAAGCTGAAGGAACTTATAGAATTGTGATTTATGTAAATCAAAGTCGGTCTGTAGTTGTTGAAAAGATTTCATTGTGGCACCACGCATTACATCGCCCAGGGTCAAAATCCCGACACGATCCCGCCCCCTGAAACCCGTTAATGTCGATACAGATCGGAGATATGTGCCCTGCCATAGGGGAGTCATTTGAGTAAGTGTCCCACGCCAGCCCATCTGTCGGGTCTTAGCCCGCCAGAGTTGTATCACCACCCTGCCAGCCGGTGGTAGGTGATCGAGGCGAACCACGCTGTATAATAAATGAAGGAGCGGGACCTGATCCATAGCAGCATGTACCGCCGAATATGCTGGATCTGTGGGGGAGCAATACCACCATTCGTTTATTACCATCACATGGGACGCTACATAATAAGCATAGACGTCTGCTGCGGCGATCCCGCCACAATACGTGGATTGTACACATGTGCGGAGCGCCACTCTGACCGCCCCGCCGTTCCACATGAATTTATTTTGTATGGCTGCCACTTGTGCAAACCATGTTCGCGGAATGGGATATGGGTAATTCTGGAGGCGGTACAGAATACGAGGCAACGATACCATTTTAAAGATGGCTGAGCGCCCATACAGGGACAGAGGGAGAGAGGACCACACTGTGGTTTCGTTGTGAAGGCTAGCCAATAAGGGAGAGATATTGCGTGCCCAGGAGATTTTCGGACATGGGGAAATATATATACCAAGATATTTGAAGCCCTCCGTTGCCCGAGAAAGCTGTGATGCCCAGGTGTCGCGTCCCGGGAATAGAATAGATTTGGCGGGGTTAGCATGGAGGCCCAAGGTGCCCCCAAAAACCCTAAGGATTTGCAATATACGGGGACCCGAGTTCCAGGGATCAGTCATGAAAAAAAGGACATCGTCCGCATATAAGGCTATACGGTCCAAGCGTGACTGGGACCAGTCGAACCCTCGAAGGACCGGATCACTCCGAACCCACGCCACCAGAGGCTCTATCGCCAGAGGAAATAATAACGGGGACAAGGGGCAGCCCTGTCTGGTACCCCGCTGGATAGAAAAGGGCAGTGAATGATGTCCCGCAACTCGGACCGACGCCGTCAATTCCATGTATAACAATCGCACGTAAGCCAAAAAGCGAGGTCCCAAATTTATCGCCTCCAGGAGCTGGAATAAATACACCCAGCTCAGGGAGTCGAACGCTTTATCTATGTCGGCAAGAAGCAATACAATTGTTTTTAATGATTTGTAATTGTAGTCAAACCTCACCCTGGACATTAATATTGTATACTCATACACTTTCATTTATAATGTCACTTTAACCTTTGTTTTTTCTGAGAATTTTAAGGGCTTTTTAATGTAAACTATGATCTTATTACCATACCCAACGACCAACCCCTGCGTGGGGCTCGGCATATGGCCTGGCCTATGGCCAAGCCCTGCTCCCGATACCCCATGTTAGTGGACATGCACGGTGGGGGTTGGGTGCAGAGTCTGGCCTGTGGCCAGGCTCTACGACCAACCATTCACGAGCGGCCATCCACACAGTCACCAATCCACATTTATTTTGTTATCATATCCCTGTGTCCTTCAATGGTGGCTGCAATTTTTCTTTTGATGTTGCTGGCCTTCAATCAGAGAGCTTGCTCCCTTGGGAATGATCTTGGCCCTGTGAGAGCAAAATCACCGACGGGAGAAAAAGCCTGCTTGGCTAATCACACCATTTTTTTTAATACTCTGTCCTTAGGAACTCCAGAGGGGGCAACTGTCAATATATTTTTTTATTTTTCAACCTTAATTCCTCCAAAACTATTCAATGGATTCACACCATTTAAATACATACCCATACATATATACATTAATAAATATGTATATCTATACCTAAAAGTAAACATACTTAAAAAATGCAAAAGGGGATAATATTTATTAAAATAACACTAAGAATTATAAAAGATATAAGTATACTCCTAATGTGTTGACTCCCAATGTTGTGGCTGCAATGTAATAATAAAAAATGTAAAATCATGCAATCGTTTGAGATGTCCCTAATCCCTAGGGATCCTCCAAAGTGCAGATTGATGCTTTTCAAGCTTACCCATTTGGGTTCACCTTGAAAGGTGAGATCATCAATTGGTCTCCCCATCACATAGTCCCAAGCAAGTAGCCCTTTTTGACACCCTCAGCTCAAATTCTGATGGATGGCAGATTACTACGGTTTTTGAGGTGCCTATATGCACACAAAAACCATAATTATTGCTCCACCTGTGCAAATTGAAGTCCAGTGGCTTGACTCAGACTTGGTCTCCTTCATGTTTATTTTACTTCATGTTTATTTTCATGAACATTTGTTTGAGGAATTTATAGTAGGAGGATTTGCAAACATAACCAGAGAACCTGTTGTGAGGGCTATCCATAACTGCTCTCAAATATTTACTTTAATTTATATAAGAATGTCACTTGCAAGATGAAGAATACGTACTTTCCAGCTAGAAATTCCCAGATTTTATTTTATTTTACAGAATTTTATATAGCGCAAACTTGACCCGAAGGTGTCGGGTATCAGAGCACTTTACATAGCACCTGTTGCGTTACATGAGGACACATTCATTTTTGTTAGTCACGGGAGATTAAGTGATTTGCCCAGAATCACAGGATGTTCAGCGTCATTGCTGAGACTTGAACCCAGTTCCCCAGATTCAAGGTCGACCGCCCTAGCCATTAGGCCAACTCCTCTCCCCAGATCCACTTCTTCTTTCCTTCTGTTTATTTGTTTAGCTGCTTTACTGAGGGTGATCCACATGGATGTCCACCAGAGCAACACCTAGAGGGATCACCTCAGTCTCTGCACACAGGCTGGGGCTTCACCTTCACATTCTATGAAGATGATATCTGAGTATATAAAAGTGACCTAGCCTGATTAGTTGGAAAAGGAAAGACTTCACTGGACAGTGACTAACTGTGGCCATCGATCCATTTGTCCAGGTATGGAAATATGCACTCAAGCTGACTTGCAGCTCACTGATCATCTCCTGGAGTTGGATCTGAGTGGACCACCTATTGATGTGGCTCATACTAAGTGTGGAGCTTGCTTGCTTGCTGCTATGTTATGTTATGTTAGCATGTTTTGTATAGCGCACAGCTGCCTCAGCAAAGAGGCATCCCAGCGCTAAAGCAGAACATAGGGGCTAGTAACCAGAAGGAGGCACTTAGAGTGAGGGGAAAAGATGAGTTTTGATGGCCCTACGAAAGGCCATGTAGTTGTTCATGGCACGAATGGGCAATGGCAAAGCGTTCCAAAGCTTGGCAGCCAGTAAACGGAAAGAGCGCCCGCCCGCTCGCGCCCTCTTCATTCGAGGCACAGTCGCCAGATGCTGTCCCGTCGAGCGAAGTTGGCGCGTAGGAGAATAGACTGAAAGCAAATTTGACAGGATGCCAGGAGAGGAAGATTTCAGAATTTTAAAGCAGTGCAAAGGACCTTAAATTCCACTCGGCTGGCAATAGGCAGCCAGTGTAGGCTACGTATCACCCTAGAGGTGGGGCAGGTTCTAGGGAGACCCAAAAGGGTTCTAGCCGCAGTGTTTTGAACTCGCTGTAGTCTCAGGGTTTCGGTCTTGTTTACCCCTAAATACAGTGCATTGGCTTAGTCCAGTCTTGATAAAATGGAGGCCTGAATAATCATTTGCCTGATGGACGGGTCAAAAAACCCAAGCAGTGGTTTGAGCCCCCAAAGTATGCCAAAGCAGGTCCCTGCAACTTTCTTGTTTTGAAACTGAAAGGTGAGGGCCGAAACGACCCAGACACCAAGATCTTTTACCACCTGCTTAGGGGTAGGTGCACAGCCCAGTATGGCTGGCCACCACCATTCCCCCCACAGCTCTTGATCCTTTCCCACCAGCAGAACCTCTGACTTACTAGAGTTCAGTTGGAGACAGTTGGCAGTCATCCACTCAGCGACAACCATAAGATCGTCCTGAAACGTTGATGCTGCCCCCACGGTGTCGTCCGAGAGAGCGACTACCAGCTGTGTATCATCAGCATATGATACAATAGTAAGCCCTTTACTCCTCGCAAGGACCGCCAGAGGTTGAACATAAAGGTTAAAAAGCGTGGGGCTCAGCGCAGAGCCCTGAGGAACCCCTTGTTTGTTGGCATGGAGCATGGAGGCGAACGGAGGGGCCACGACCTGGAAGGTCCTGTTGGAAAGAAAAGAAGCAAACCAAGCCAGGGCCGAGCCCAATACACCTGCCTCCTCCAGCCTGCGCAACAGGATCTGATGAGAGACCGTATCAAATGTGGCACTGAGGTCTAAAAGAATCAGAGCCGACGAACATCCCTCATCTAGAGCAAGCCTAAGATGCTCAATGACCGCCAGGAGAGCAGACTCCGTGCTGTGGCCTGATCGGAAACCATTCTGAGAAATGTCCAGGCAGTTGTTCAATTCCCAAAATCTCGTAAGGATAGAGCTAATATGGGTCTCAGTGATCTTGGCGATCCACGGGAGGAGAGAGATCGGGCGATAGTTTTCCAGTTTGGCTGCGTCCAGGGAAGGTTTCTTGAGCAAAGGAACCACCCTGGCTTGCTTCCAAGTGCTGGGAACGACCGCACTAGACAAGGATTTATTAATCACCTGGCTCAAAGGTGACAAAAGCACAGGTAGAGATCTCATGAACTGGTCAGGTTTAAGGGGGTCGGAAGGGGAGCCGGATTTAATCTTGTTGCATAGAGACCGTAGCTCCTCCAGGGAGACCAGCGGGAAAGCAGCCAGAGTACTTCTTTCTGGCAAGGCCCTACTGAAGTTAGGTTTGCCAACCCTGTTGCTGCTGATTTTGTCCTATGAGGAATCCCCTAGCCTGCTTATTGAGTCCTTAGGTGCTTCTCAGACCAGATTACAGTCCAATTGTCTACCTGGCATGCTCTCTATCATAAATTCTTCACTCACTACCATCAATTCTCTTGTCTGATGAGTAGGTTGAATCTCTCACCAAAGACAGAGGTTGGGTCTATGAGAGATTGACTGCTATGATATGCAGGTGAGACGATGGCAACTCTAGTTGGTGAGCGCATTCCTATCTGCAGCTAATTTTGTTCATTTTATCCATTTTATTGCACTCCCAAACATGCAGTTTCATTCAGAAACATTTGTGATTTGATCTAAGCATGATATGCTCTTAGGATTAAGGCCCCATGTCCATGAAGTCAACACACACACAATTATAATTATTTAAAAGTAAAAAAAAGGTTTGTGAGGTAACAGGCTTTTCGTAGGTTTACACTCTCTCCCCCCCCCTCCCATTTTGACTTCTAGGTACTGGTGTAAAGGCTCTGAAATGCCCTGAGCTTTTCTAAACAGGACTCAGTGCATGTTCTCTGGCCCTTAAAATGGTGCATGTTTAATTGGCTTGTCCCCAATTGGCACAACGTAACTTGTAAATCCCTAGTATATGGTACCAGGGTTACCCAGGGCCTGTAAGTTAGAGTGTTCCCTGGGACTGCAACACTTGTTGTGCCACCCTGAGTGGGACAAGTTAAAACATGGCTCTCAGTCTGCAGACTGGAAGGGCTAATTTAAACTTCTAACTCGACTTTGCCATTTAAGGTAGTGGCAACTCCCAAACCTCCCTTTTTAATGTATGTACGTCACCCCTGTGGCAGGTCTAATGAGCCCTAAGGCAGTATGCTGTATATTAAAAAGTGGAACCAGTACTTTTAGGTGTTTGAGCAGTAAAAAACCCTAGATTGTAATTTTTACTATGGAAAGGCTAATAGCCCCATTGGCAAGTACAGAGTTGCAGGCTGGCACCCCAGCCCTGCTAACTTCTGAATGGGACTACTAAGGTTGGTAATGTTTGGTATCAAAAGAATCAGTGTGCTAAATCCAATTTAATGGCTAAATCAAATTTAATGTCACTGATAGGCAAAGAGCAATTTTAGAAGTTGCCACTTTAGTCGCCCAAGGTTTCCAGTGCCCGTATACTGATGTACATGGGGCTTGTCCAGCAGACAGCTTTCTGACTTCCTGTGGAGATGTGCTAATGACTCCCAGGTAAAGTTAACAGTTGAGGCCTGCCACTGGAGGAGGTGTTACAATCCCCCATGTGAGAAGCCATATGGGTGTTAGCCCAAAAGGCTACCTTCAAAGGAGAAGCCACCTTTGAAGGGCAAATGGGTAACACTTGGGAGAGGGGCTATTCTATTATTTAGGTAGGCAGGCTGGCATTGGGATAGGAGAGGAGAAGCCAGTTGTCAAACTGGATTTCCCTGGGGCATGTAGCCCCTTGGTAGTCACACCTATGGGGTTGGGCTAAAGAGCTCTGAGTGTCGAGAGAGGTGTCTTGCCAAGTTGAGAGTGGGCAGAATGGTACATCCTGGGATAGCCAGATGCCACAGTTCCCAGGAAGTGGTCATCAGGAGGGAGAAACCCTAGTAACCCACTGGCTACCAACCGCATCCTACCCTGAGTGCATTTTCTGAAGATGAATAGGGCACCCTGACACCCAGAACTCAGGTCTCAACAGACTGGAAGGAGGACTGCTCTGCAGGGCCGTGGAACCAGCAAAGAGAGGCTGCACTGTCTTGGACTGCATCTGTTGCACTTGGTGGCTAGTGGGAGAAGTGGTTGTACCTGCAGTATCCTGCTTGATGAGAAGTAATCCCCTAAGCCCATCCAATGCCGGAGACTCCAAGGGTCAGTCGGCTGACTCCCTGTTCACGGTACAGGGCCACAACAGAACAAGGAGCCTACTAAGGCGAGTTGGTAGCCCAGATCGCGGAATCATCACTCCTCGCCGCTGTGTAGCATCGAGGAGGAGGACCCTTCACTCAAAGTTGCACCCTCAGTCTGCTGGACATGGGAGAGCCATTGGACTGCCTCTTGGTTACCCAGAAGGCATGCTTTCACCCAAGGAAGAATCCTACTGTAGCCACAACACTGGGCGATAGGTAGTCCAGTGGCGACTGAACTTCTGTCAGCCTCTAGAGCACTTTGTGGGATGTTGACCCTGTGACCAGGACGCATCACCCAGCTCATGGACCGAGAAGTAGTAACAGCAAGACCCCACTGACCGCATCACAACCACAGCATCCTTGGAGCATCTTCAGCATCCTTCATCCCTTGCATCAGGACCACTTCATAGGAACCATTGCAACGCGGCTAAAGTGCCTGAAATTACTTGAAGACTGATTCCTCTGTGGAGGTAACTGTTTCTGAGGACATTGCTGGCCCCCCTGACTAGCTCCCTGCTGGAGTTAGTCACCCCAAGTAACTCTACCCGCTCTCATTGACACTTGCCCACGTTTTCCTTGAAAAGGTTTCTAAGTGTCAAATTCGGTGAATTTGCCATTGCTTGTTCCCGGTTGAGTGAAGTGCTTTGATATATTATTTCTTGTAAATTCCTTATCTTCGTAACTTTCCCGTGGATCTCTTTCATTGTGGTGTCTAAATTTACATAAAATACAGTCTATTTTTATAAATTGATGTCAGATTTCTTGAGTGATGCGTCGATTTCTTCGTCTTTTGTTTTGGTGCAGGTTAAATTCTTTACACTTGTTTCTCTGTGTAAGCCTTGCTGCTCAGTGCCACAGCTACCCAGGGTTGAGTTGAGGGTTTGACAGATGAAACCTACTGGACCTAAAGCAGTTGGTAAGAGTATTACAAGGTGAGGCCGCACAACCACACCATATCATACACCCAATTTTCTCCTCAAGGTTGTTAAAATATTTTATAATTAAATAATAACTATATTTTATTTCATTTTTAACATTAAATATTATTTATTTATATTGTTAACTATTTTAAATAATTTAATGTAACATTATTTCCTATAGGGTTTTATTTTAAGTTCCTACTTCAATTATTTTCTATGGGAGGGTTTAGTGGTATCAGTGGTTGGCCATGTGTGGTGCTGGACCTAGTCCAGTACTGAGATGGAGTAATTTAGTACTGTTTTGGGTCTGTTTTTCCCTGCAGTAATGTTATAAGTGCAGTTTGTGAAAAGCAGTGGGCTTATTTTTATGTAGGTGGGTGCATGTTCTCGCAAAACCTTTCCCTATCCCCAGCCTCATGCCTCCACAATGCCCTCTCTTTTAGCAGTATGCATGCACCTTTTTCCAGCCACTTCCCCTGGTCCCACCCACATTTGCTACCAAGTAGTAAACTTACATGTGTGAGGATGTCCCCATAGAAAAGATAGGAGATGTGCAGGTGGAAATTTACACTTGGATATTTGTGAATAGCATTTTGTAGTGCTTTAGTAGATCTATTGTAGTGCTACTAAATGTACTACAAAATGCAGTTTGTGAATAGGTTCCACAGTCTTTACCATGGCATCACAGTGGAAATGGGTATGTATCGGCTACTTCAGCAGTACAAACTGCATTAAAACACATAAATGAGGAATGTGACTATATTGGTAAATACATGAAAAACACCCAGTAGGGTTTGGACAGGAATGCTTTCTAAACTGGAACATCTGAGGGATTGTCAGCACATCATGTCTCAAAGTATTCCTGAGTCACATACAGTATTCCTAAGCATATAAGCTATTTTCACCTGTAGAGAAATAATACAGTACTGTGGCAGTGAACTGAGGGTGCCGTCTGGGAATTTTTACAGTAAAGAAGAGGATGTGCTGCAAAAGGAGATGGGCACAGGGCAGGAACATAGACCCAATTGGGTAGTAAAAATGTTTCAAATGACTGGCTACTACACAGGATAAAATGGGCAATTCATCAAAACCTCCTCAAACCGTTCCTAGACCCAGGAAAACTACAACTGAAAAAGAAGGCTCTGCTGGAAGCAAGACGATTTAAGGACCTTGACAATGTATCCCACTTTAAAGGGCCCTTACTAGCTTTAGCCTTGGGCCTTGGCCCCCTGAAAGACTGTGACCTACAGAAAAAAGATTAAGGGCACACTGCCCACCAGATTATGAGTTAATCCGTGGTCTGGCGGGTGGTGCTTTGGTGGTCCCATGGAGGTGCCTGTTAGAAAGGCACCGCAATGGGAGAGCCAAAGCACGTTCCTGCACGACATGGACTGTAAAGTCCATGCCGTGCAGTAACTGGGGGTGCATGCAGACAGGGGGGCACAACATGGTCCCCCCTGCATGCATCCCCTGGCCTAGAGGATTAGTTTCCTCACCGCCACGGTTTTCATGGCGGACTCACCGCCATGAAAACTGTGGATGTGACTAAACTCATAATATGTTATGGGCTGTAGCGGCACCGCCAGCATATTGCTTGGACAGACATCCGCGCCACAGTCGAGGGATCACGGATCCCAGCCGATTGCGGCAGTCCTGTGGCAGTGGGACTGCCACACTCATAATGCGGCAGTCGGTCACCAGTGCGGTGGTTCCAGTCATGCCACCATGAGTTTGGCGGTCCATCATCAGGCCCAAAGTCTAAAGGTAGAAACTTTAACCTGGATGACCTGCTTGGTGTATTCAACCTCCGTTCATTGCAGTGGGCCTGAAATTGCAGCTAGGTTCCGATACAACATAAAAATGATATAGTTCAATGGTGCTTTACTTTTTTTGGCATGTTTTGTATTAAAAACTTCAAAATTCATATCACCAGTCCCATTATCAGATTTTGATTGTTTTTATGTCTTTTTGCTTATTAATTTTCCTTTATTTTTCTAGATTGGTTAGTGAATTTTCTGTTATGTTTTCTAGTATTTAAAATTGTTGGTAATGCTTGAACTTAACACACATTTCTCAGGGGAATTATCTGCTGCTTGTGCCATAACTACCAGGTATTGAGCACAGTTTCACTGAGACTTGTGTTGAGACCTAATCAAGATGTGTTTAATAAATTAATAAGGGTTCCCCCTTCCCAAGTTATTAACCTACTTCCTGACAGCCAGGACCTTAAATGGTGGAGAATTTCATGCCTTTTTCTGCAGAGCTACTAATCCTGCAGTATTTTAATTGCATGTATAATTATAAGGTAGCTAAGTTAGTGCAGTGCTTTAAAATTAATCATGCCAATTGTTTTTTTAAATACATAATTATTGGTGAAAAATGATTGGCCCCTAAGTCTTAATAAAAAGGTTGAAATTTCCTAGGCTGCTCTTTGTTTTAATACTATTTCACATTTCTGACATGTTGTACAAAGAAAATTGCAATGTGTTCAGCACTTACTACAACAGAACAACACACCACTATAGATACATCTGCAAGCAATCAGTGTATACCTGGCATCCTTGTCTTAACCCAAACTTTTTGCCTTCACCCCTCCTATTTTATGAATTTTGTTTTCGTTGGCATTAGGCCTCTGTGTACTTCACCACTACTAACCAGTGCAAACGTGTTTGTGCAGTTCCCCTAGAAGATGGTACAATTGATTTACACCTGATTGACATATATGTATATAGTACAACATTTGCCCGGGGCCAATAAATTACTAGTTGGCACACATTCTGACACCTATTTAGGTAGCACTTTAAAACATGTCTCAGGCCTGCCTTTTCAGCCTGTAGTACAGTTTTAAAACTGCCATTTTGAACTGGCAAATTAAACCTTTTGACAGGTCTAAACCTTCCATTTTAATGCATATGTCACCCCGAGTGTAGGACCTAAAAGGCCATAGGGCAGGGTGCATTGTATTTGAAATGTAGGACAAGTGTTTTTACATGTCCTGGTAATGAAAAACTCCTAGATTCATTTTTCACTACTGTAAGGCCTATCTCTCCCATTGGATAACATTTTGTTATCTTAGTGCATTTAGTAAGTGCTAACTTTTGATTGCGAGCAGGTAGAAATATCATGTTTGTACTCAAAAGAATTGTAATCTAAAATAATCTTTAATGGTATAGTCCGATTTTAAATGCACAAAAAGAGAGGGCCCCTGGGGTGAAAATGCTCAGACAGGAAGTCTGGGGAGAATAGCAACTCTAAAATCAATAATATCCTGCCTGAGGGCTACTTTATGAAGCGGGAAACAAACTGGCCTTTTGATAGTGCTCAAAAAGAGTCACACATGAGCCAGTCGGAAGCTACGCTCACTATATGTACAGGTATTAGTGATAAAGATATTCAATCACATGCAATGCATTTATAAATCACAATAATTAGGCAAAGAACGAATACATTCAAATTTTTATTATGAGTATCAAAATTAGTGCTTGCATTCCAATGCATGAGGGACAATTTTATAACTCAAAAGTACACTGAATCATCACACATTAAATTCTTTATCTCATAGATGTACTGTATAAAGAAATAAATCATGTTATATTGTTTTTTTTGTCATTTAGAAGGTTATTAAAAAATAGTCAGGACTCAACATGTAACAAGACCAATTGGCTTTACCAATACTTGTTACTTAAGGTATTTAAATATTCAACAGGTGGGGTGGCATTTTATGCTAAAGATCTTTACAATGCGAAAATATCCCCTTAGTAAAATCAGACAACATTACAAGGTCCTGTGGAATCCTCAGGATGTGATCTGGTGCAGTTCTGTGTGGTAAAAAAAATGGTCTGTGTTCACGATCAATTGTGTGTGTAAATTTAGCATACACACTCAAGTGGCTTGATATATGAGGGCAAATTTACTTTTGTAAGATGAAAAACGTGTATTTACAGTTGAAAAGGCATTTACCCATCCATATACACCCATCTGCTTTGTCCTGCATGGCTGAATTTGCTGCCAGGGACGGAAGTGGGTGTTTCAAAGAGGGAATGCCCTGAAAGGTTTTTTGACAAATACACAATTCCAGCAATTGTGGGTATTCACAAACTTCTCTGTGATCAATTCCCACTCAGGTCATAGCTGAATATTTATTCATGTTAAGGACAAGGGAACTTTTATTTGAAGGGTTAAAATGGGCTGAAAATACCTCAAAGATTGGTGGGAGTGTAGGAGAAGGGTTATCTCCATGGGGAAAACACATTCCACCTGGAAAATAATCGCACCAATGCACAGGAATTTTCCTATGCATAATAGTACACCATGTACAGTTACATATGCAGGACAGAGACTCTGCATAAAAAAAAATCATACTTCAAGGAGTACTCTGGGAAACTTATGAGTTTTTGAAAACCGTGAGTCGGCATCTCTACGAGTGATTAAACATGCAGGTGCAGAATCACGATTTTCTTGGTGAATCGTCCCCAATGTGAGTCAATTTAATCAGGTTCTTCCTGATAAGCAAGCTTCAGCTTGTTTCTGGCACAATGCCTCAGGGATTTTAAGGTCAGCGTTAATATCGGCTACTACCTGGACGTCAAAAGTTGAAAGCAAGCTCGTCCTTTCAAAATCTATCTCTAGTAAATAGAGAGGATGTGGCCTAATGCGGTCGCCCTTAAAAGTGAGGATCCGGGTTCGAGTCTCGGCATCCAGTGATTCTGGGCAAATCTCTTCATCTCCCCCTACCTAACAAAATGAATGTGTCCGTTTGTTACGCAACTGGTGCTCACGTAAAGCGCTCTGATACCTTCGGGTCGAATTCGCGCTCGATATCTATAAAACTTTTTTTTTAGGTCGAGCCCTGAGCCAGCGCCCAAGCGCTGCTCTGGGGTTGATCTGGGGTAGTTCAGTATGGGATAGAAGCCCCGCCCACTACCCCGCCCATACTTTTCAATGGCTTGTGTGTTTGTCCTTCTGAATGCTGCCTTCTGATTGATTATGAGGCTTGTTAGTCCCTCCTTATTATGGCCATGTCGTCATCTGTACCCTCCCATGGCTACTGTCCCCTTTACTTGTAGTGTTACACGGTACCGAATGAGTGCACGTTCCATGCATGACATCATCATACCGTGACGCGGCGACATAAGCTCCTGCTGTACTAGACTGGAGCAGAGCCAGCTGTGTGAAATAAAGAGGTGAGTGCGCTATTCCTAGCAGGCGAATTTCTGTCACGCTTATCTGCTGCTCACGGTATTGTGTGAAAGAGCCCACTCTTAAAGTCCTCCAGCAGCGAGCGACAATATAATTCGCCTTTGATGCAGGTCAGCTGCACACCTCCCCTCTCTTCTTCCCAAAGAGAAGAGCTGCGCTGCCCATGAGTCCAAGGTGCTGCACTGGAATTAAAGCATCAAAGTATAGTCAGCTAGAGCTCTTGCTCACACAGGCTGGTGCTGAAACGCGGGAGACCTGGGCCCGCTTGCCACAGCCTCTCTCTCCAAAGCCCTGCTCGATCTGTGGCAAGTGAAGTCCACAGTTTAAGTTTAGTTGCAGGGTAGTATTTTATAGTGGCGTTCGATGTAGATTGAATCTTCTACATTAGTTCCCGGCATCGGTGATTAGGTTTTGGAATATGTGTTTGCAAAATATGTTTTTTGTAGTCTTGATTTCACACACTGCCGGTTTGATGGTATGAGGTTCTCTGGAAACATTAAACCTCCTCTCGAACTAGGCTCCCCATTTATTAAGGCGTTTCTATATTGTGTTCCATCTAATACATTAGTTACCTCCAGGCGAAAGAATAGTGCATAAACAATTTCAACAAAAAAAACAATATTGAACGTTTTTTAGCAGGTATGGTGGATGAACAAGTCAGCCTTCAGGGGTTTCCTGAAATGCATGCGACCATGCTCAGATCTCAAGGACCTTGACAGCCAAGATCGACACTTGTGTTTCACATAGCTGCCAAGGTTTCAGATTGCTATGTGTGACATTGTCATAACTTTAGTGTAATTATGAGTGACATTTCAAATGCTATGAGTGACGCTTTCTCTCGAGCAAAATTAAGCAAACGTATAACTATCATAAATTACATCCATCTTTGGACCCCGGCCGAGTCTGTAACAGGGCGCGAGAGGCCCCAACACGGATCTCAGCAGTGAGCTAACTCTCGGATTCCAGCTGTCGCAGACAGTCACAGCATGGCATGATTGCGCAGCCCCTCCTAACACACTACAAGGGTTCACCAGGGAAAGGCAGCAGCATCCTCAGAGAATGATTTTATTTTGTATTGACTTCAGGATGTTTTAAAGCATGAACGAGGCCTGAGGAAGTCAGGGCGCCTCGTATTAAACATTTAGTATCACCAGAGATGTACAAGAGGTGATACACACAGTATAATATTCCTAAGAGGCACAGACATTAATAGTGGGGTACAATGCCAGCTGCACAACACACGAGCGTCACCACAGAAGTCAGAAATACCCCCAGTGGGATCTGCCGCCTCCAAGAGAGGACATGTCCTGGGTTAAAGGTCACTTTCTTGGAGACCAATAATTAAGGGGGCAGCAGCAATGGAGCCAGGTACCGTGGGCTGAAAGATGCAAAATGGATCAGGACAAATATTTGTCATTTCCCTTATTCTGAGTGAATGAATACTTGTCTCGTGTGTAGTGCCTAGTGACTGGTGTGTCACGCTGTATTAAAGCGCCTCCGGTCCGAGCCACAGTCCTGCATCCAGCGGCTCTTTGCAGATCAGAAGTCATGCTCTTTCAGGCCCGCAGGCCTTGAATGGAGCCCCAACATGTGGGTGTGGAGTGCACGGCACTGACACACCACAAGCACTGACACCAGGAAAGGGGATGTGCTCTCTCACACTGTGAATGGAGCACAGCAGGGGTGTGTGCAGTGCACGACACTCCCACACCATGATGAGCACAGACACAAGGACAGTGGCCGCGCTCTCTCAGGTCCTGAATGGATCCTCAGCACGGGAGAGAGAGTACCGTGCACAACATTCCCACACAAGAGGGCCAACTGCACAGGGACACCATGTTGTGGGATTATGATTGATGTCAAAATTTATTTACACACATGACTAACCTCAGTGGCCAGTACGAGTCTGCACCTGAGGCTGAGACTGACTGAAACCCACGGCCCCAACGAGGAGTCTCCAGCGGCCTGATCCAGTCGCACGGCATCAGGATTAGAGGCACAGGAGGGGGTGCGAGTAAAGGCGGACTGCAACTAAATTTACAAACTACCGCCTGCTTGCGCCACCCACTTAGTTGACTCTTAGTTGTTGTGAATGATGGCGCGGTGCTGAAGGCAATTAAAGCACAGCTGAGCCCAGCCTGGTCGGCGGGACCGGAGCCACCTCCTGGCTGGCAGATGAGAGAGATTGTAAACATATAATAGCCCAACACCGGAGCAGAGCAGTGCAGTTCCACTGTAGAGTGTAGTACAGTGTAGGCTCATGCTGCCAGAGCAGCGCGCGGTGCGTGCAGCTGTGCTTAATGAGCGCTAATAGCGCAGTGCTCTATCTCCGTTTGCCAGCCAACTTCAGGAGGCGCCATAAATGCGTGACTTCGCATTTTGGTGCGGTGATGCGGACCACAACACCCAAATGCATTAATCTAACGCCTGATATGTTGTACTTGGTAGCGCTGGTTTCATGTGCTTGAGCAAACGTTGATCTATCAAATTAGCAGCCAGTGAGTGGATGTTTTGTACCTGAGGTGCAGCGTGGAGCTAATTTCAAGAAAACTTAGTGGACAGTGCAAAGAAACGTCAATTAGATCCTGGTACGGATCGACTGGTAGCCAGTACAGTACTTCAGAGCTGACTAAACGTGGTCCTGTTTACATGGATTAAGGTGCACTCTGGCTGCTTGGTTTTGTGGCCGTCAAATTAGAATTTGGGGAAGTCATTGTAGATTTTGCAGTAGTCCGGGTGGGGCATGACAAGCGTTATACTCCGTTCTTCCTGATTATTGCTTTGGGGTAATTGGAGTGTTTTATCACTGCATTGACTGACTTGTGGAATGAACAAATCTAGAACTCTGTGCTGGAACAAGGGATCCCAAAATATAGGAGCCCGCCAGTTATTGACACAGTGTCACTTCCTCCCATTACGACGATCTGTCTTAGTTCTTTTCATACAGAGGAAGCTTTCCTTCATATACTGGAGTATGTGTTCCAACCACAAGCTGGTGGTAGTGATGTTATTTAGTTTGTTGTTAAGCCGAAAATGAGTGTGTGTCATTTGTATATGCTGGGTAGTTTACATGATGGTTGTAGTAAAGTGAATTATTATTTGCAACTGACAAGTGTTCAACTCAAAGTATAAGGCCACTGCTTGCCAGATGTCACACATATTAAACAAAATAAACCTGTGTTCTGTACCTGGTACTGTGATACAAAGTAGTCAGGCTTAAATCAAAGGCAATGTATAATATAGTAATTACAAGGTGCATACACAGCAGAAAAAGTCCAAAAACATAGCAAAATTCCACAACCAATTTTTAAATAAAGAGAAACATTTTATGGGTAAAATAAGACCAACAACAAATCCAATAAGGATCTTGCAAGAGTTTAAGTTATTAGTATTGTAACGACAATGGCTTTTATTTATGTTTTAAAACCAAAAACACAAATAAAAGGCATTGTCATTTACAATGCCAATAGCTCAAACTCGTGTGAATGCGAGACCTTTTGCATTGCAAGTGCTTTTTTTTTTTTTAAGGTGACCACTGTAAAACGCATAGAGACTGAAAAAACTCGGTCTACAACTATATAAATCCAAGGGGTATATTCACAAGAACGTGTGATAACTACCGCAGGAGTAGCGTAACGCAACTTTCAATAACGCAGCCTATCACGGGAAAATAACCCTGTGTCAACGTGGAATTCACAACAAGGCGGTAGCATGCGATAGCCTGCCGAAACCGCGGACAAAGTCCGCGATACAACCACCACGATGGAGATAAAAACACAAGCCACAACACCAAAAAACACACGATGGGCCAAAGCGCGATGAGGAAACCAGCGACAAGCAGCGCCAGGCCTGCAACACACACCTGGCAGGCGTCAGAAACCTCCATAAAAGCAGAAAAAAAAACCCACACACAAACTGACCAACACACAAGCACCATGGAGGCAGCTGGAGCAGGCGCAGAGGACCAGCGCAACCCCACAAGCACCCCTGATGACCAGCCTGGGACCTCGGGGACATGGAAGGGCACGGACAAGAAGACGAGGAAGACCAAGTTCAGTCCGCAGGCGAACAGGATCATAGTCACGGAGGTGATGGAACACCATCAACAACTCTTCGTCATCTCCAATGTGTCATTGGGCACCAAAAATGAAATATGGCGGGACATCGTCGACAAGGTGAATGCCGTCGGAGAGCACAAGCGGACAATGGAGGAGGTCAAGAGGCGATGGAATGACATCAAGCGGAAGACCAAGGATAAACTCTCCGCCAACCTGAAGGCAGCAACGCAAACCGGAGGTGGGGGCCCAGCGCCACAGCTGGAGCTGGATGACATGGAGGAGCTGGTGTCGACAGTCATCAGTGTGGAGACTGTGGCCGGAGTCAGGGGACCGGACACTGCTCGACAGGACACAACCGCAACAGGGTGAGTGACCACCAGGTACTGGAGGGACGGGGGGAGATGGCCACAATGGCACACATGCACAAGCAAGCAGGGCACAGTGCACACCCACAATCACTCTGGGTTCTCGCTCAGACCCACAGACTGTCACAATGTACAATGCCATGCTGTCTGAATGTCAACCTGTACCATGCGGCTACATACATGTGGACACATTGTAATATACCATCTCCCCTTCACATCGCAGGGGCATCGTCAACACCTCCTGCAGAGCAGTCACAGCCACTCTTCACTGATGACGAGGAGGAGGACATCACCAGCATCGACACCCAAACCATCCAAGACCTCATTGACCTCATCCGCAACTCACCTCCAGGATCAGGGCAGCCCAGCTACATCCATGAGACCCCACCCACCACCCAAACCACCCAGCAGGAGGTGCCCAAGTCCCCCAGGAAAAACAAATGGCCTTCCAACGCCGTGTGCTGGAGGCGCAGAGGGAGACGGCCGAGCAGGTGCGAGTGGGGTTCGAGCTCATGGCTACCAAACTGGACGCCATCCTTGGGTGTCTATGTCCGCCCCATGGACTCCAGTGAGCCCTGACTGACATCTCTGGAGTCATGACGCGGAGGGAAGAATACCTGTTTGCTCAGAGTGGCCCCAGCAATGCCAGCCGTGAGCTGGCACACATGTGGAGGCTCATGGAGGACATGGTGCGGATGGAGGCGGAAAGGATGGCAGCCTCCGCTGCACATCAGCGAAATGTAGCTGGGATCTACCGTGCCCTGCATGTCCTCGTCATGGCATTGCTGCCACAAGGCGTGGCGATGATGAATGCTGCTGCCCCCACGCCATCCACATCTCCGGGCCCTGGTGTGTCAGTGCCTCCCAGTGCGGCAGGCGTATCCACTCCGGCACCTGATGTGCCACTGCCACACAGTGCGGCCGACAATCCTCCTCCGGCCCCTGATGAGTCAATGGCACACAGTACTGCAGCCGCCACTGCAACACCCACAGGTGGGGCAGGGCACACACCCGGGGACGAGGACGTGGATGGGACTGGAGGGCCAGGCACTAGCATCCATTACCGCCACCTTACCTGTTTCTGCTTGGTGCCGCACATGGCCTCAAGACATACCACTGACCCCCGATACACTCCGAGGCACTCACCTAGGACAGCGACATGGACTGCCACATCCTGTTTGACGACCAATGACACGGCGGACAGACTGCGGACTGTACCCTTCCTCTTCCGCAGTACAGGTCATCCCGGGATGGACACTGGCCCATATTGTGTGGTGTGCTCGGCATTGCCCTGTACCGCTCCAGCTGCATGACTGCACTGGATGTGCAAATAAACATCCAGTGACACACTGCTGTGTAATGTCTTATGTCATTCCTGTGTGGATGAATGTGGGGACAGTGCCTTCCCTTGCATCAATGATGTTCATCCTGTGGGATGCCAGTAAGGGGGTGCGACATTGCATCTTGTGTAGCGGGTTCCGTGAACACTGCAGCAGGGACACACGCATCAGTCACTTCCTTGTCCAGACATGGACTGGACCGCGCCCAGAGCCCACGAGTCATTGTTGCAAGCCCTGCGCTGGTCCGGCGTACGGCAGGCCAGTCCACTCCGCTTACGCCCCGAGGGGGGCCCTCATTGCTACCCGTCGCAGCCGTACTCGCTAGTGGTGTGCAGGTCACTGGTCTAGTCGTCAGCATGTCACAGCCACTCCCTGAGGGCAGGTTTTCACACACACCACACCCATCCGGCACAGGCGTCATAGGCCATGTGACTCAGCCAACATAAGGGTCCGACGACGTCACATTCCCCTCTTCCGGTGGTGACTGGATGACGGACACCCCACGGTTCGCACTCATATAGGGCCCATGAGTTGTTGCGCACAGGGTTAGTGGCATCCGAGGCCTTGAGTATGGCACGGGCCTACCGCCACGTGGCGCAGACTGGGGTTGCACAGGGTTAGTGGCACCAGAGGCCTTGCGGACGGCACAGGCACCCCGCCACGGGACGGTGACTTTGGGTGCACTGAGTCAGTGGCACCTTGAGCTGCTGAGCAGGTGTGCAGCCTGCGATGAAGCCCCGTCCCGCCGGTCTGGACGGCTCAGGTTTTGTGTGCCCTGCTGGACCGCAGTGTAGGCCAGAGCCAGCGGACAGCACGGGCCTACCACCACATGGCGTCGCTTCCGGGATCCCAGAGTTGGTGGCACCCATTGGGCTGAGTGGGTGTGCAGCCTGTGATGGTGCCGGGTGCACTGGTATGTCCTCTGCCATGGAGTAATCAAGACCCAGCACCAAACTTGAGACCTGGTGGCCTGTGGAGCGGGGCTGCATGATGTGGAGGGTGCCATGTCCGCGGGCCCCGGGCTTGTGGCTTGCAGCGGCACGTGGTGGGGCCTCCTGTCTACGCGCCGGTGGCGGAAGGTGAGCATTGAGGCCTGGGTGTGCATGGGCGGGCATGCTCTGATGGGCGGCGGGAGGGGTTGGGGTGCCTCTGCCTGGATGTGCATGGGCGGGCAGGCGATGTTGTCTTGTGCAAGTGTGTGTACTGTGCCAGTCATGTATCTGGGCTCTGTTTCAGCTGACGGCTCTGACTCAGATGTGTGACCTGTTGTCCTGCTATGCATACCGGCACGTGGTTGGGGACACACCGGTGGCAGCAGGTGAGCAGTGTGGCCTGGGTGCGCAGGGGTGGCACGTTCTCTCTCTCTCTCCCTCTCTTCCTCTCTCTCTCCTCTTCTCTCTCTCTCCCTCTCTTCCTCTCTCTCCCTCCCTCTCTTCCTCTCTCTCTCCCCTTCGCTCTCTCTCTGTCCTCTGATGTGTGCAGGACACACCTTCTCATCATGTTTTTTGTCTTACAGGCTGTGACCTACGTATTGTCCAGAGGGGAGCGGCCATGTGTCTTCATTTTATTTTGTTGTTCATTTTAATAAAGTTTCATTTGTTGCTTCGAAAGTGGATGTGTGCTGCTCATTTCTGTGACGACACATGCATGTCACCAGTTGTGATTGTGCGGCATCAAGCAGAATGTTCTGTACATGTTTAGGTGTGGCTGATGTGGCATGTCTTTGGTCGGGGGGGGTGCCAGGGAGGGGTGGTCCTGGGGGTGGTGTCGGTGGGTGTTGTGGCCCTCTTGGGTCTCCGGACCGCATGATGGGTGGCTCCATGGCATCTGTTGCCCTTCGGATGTGGCCCTGGGCTGTGCTCCCTTTTGTGGTGCTGGCTGCCGTCTGACTTTACACCAGGTCAGAGCAGGTGTAGATTTCCTGGTGCTAACGCGCCTTATCGCCTGTTTTGTGTTTTTATCGCGGATGTGGCTGGTCGTTGTGAATGTTGAGGTGTGCTGTTGTCTCGGCTTTTGTCACGGGAACGCCTACTCTGCATCTCATTAGCGATATTTGCGAGGGTCCTCTGTGGCGATGTGTTTTTGCGGCTGCTATCGCGGGTAAACTGGTGCTGTGGGCTATTAACACCTGCTTGTGAATGGGGGGGTAAATTTATCACGACTTTGGCTGCGATAAAGTGCCGTTAATTCGGCGATAGCTCCTTGTGAATATGCCCCTAAGTTTTTATTCTCATGAAACTCTAGGGAAGTGGCAGGCGGTGAAGTTAAAAAGAAGCCCAGCAGGCTTTAAAGGGACCGCCCTATGGTAACTAACTTACTTGATGAACTTGGGTTGATTTAAAGCCTTTCAGTTAACGTGCACCGCCTGGCAGAAAAGCTTGAATGCACTGTGAAGAGCAGACGTGGGAGCCTGACTCCCACTCAACATGCCGCCTTGTGCATTGCTTAGCAACATACTGCTTAATTGAGAGGGCGTGGATCCCACCTATGTTCCGGCGTTGAAGTGACATTTTCAGGCATCAATAGCTTCTTTCCAATCCGTCAGTCGTGCGTTTGATTCCATTCTCTGCTGTATTAACCAATGTGAGAGCACACGCAGGGCCATGCGAGCCTGCCCCCTTGTACGAATGTTTTTGAGAAGCTCTCAGCCTTTCATCCCACGTCTGAGAGCGTGCAGATAATTAGCTTCATTCAAAAACAGTGCTTCTAGTACGTGGACTGGAGGTACAGCACATAGCGATCAAGCGCTGCTTTGGAAAGCATGTTGTTATAAAGTCCAAATTCATTCTGCGCTAGGTTGGGGTAAACAATGGATTCTAAAGTGCCTGTGTAGATGCGGACATGAAAATAGGCAAGATATAGGGAATAACATGAAAAACAAAGAAAATGTCAATAAGAAATCTGCGGCCATATTAATAACATTCCTAATATTAACTCACCTGCAGTTCCTCCCTCACTCCTACCAAAGGTGATGCTCCAGGAAGTCTCATCAACAGCCCTTTGCTAACAAAGACTTCATTGGATTTATAAAGAGAGCCGTTTTACCACCTGTAACCTGTCAACATCCTCCCCATCCACTGCTTAATTTCGAAAAGAATCAGTGTCAGGTTCCAAAGATTTGCTCAGAAGCTCGTGACCGAAGCTATTGAATATTGGTGTGCCGAATACCAAGGCTATGTAGTCTTGAATCCACCTCATGCCTGTTTCACCCTCCACCAAATACTCCTTACCCTTTTAGCTCACTAATAAAGTGCTGGAATTGGAAACAATGTACCCTAGGAACCCAAAAATCAGGGTAAAGGTGTGACAGACGAAAATCCCGAGGGGTGGGTAGTCTGACAGAAAACGTATATATATATATTTTTTTTTTTAAATGTGCTGCAAATAAATTGGCAACAAGGACATATGGGACAGGAGATCTGTTCTAGATTACTTCATTGGTCACATATAGACTGTATTGTAAAATATCTCACAGGGTTAAGACCCCTGATCATTGTGTGCCCAGCAATTTTGGAGAAATTATAGCGGCAAGATAACTTTAGTGGTTAACATAGCTATGGGAGAAATACACTCCAAAAAGATACCTTTCCAATGGAATTTTATTCCAAGCTTCTTACTTTAGTTATCAGTAGCAATGCATTTTCAAAAATAACTCTTCCATACGTACTAGTCAGATGAAAAAACATTGTCAAAGAGTATTTATTATTCAATTCAAATATTCTTTTCAGGGAACAGTATGCCAACATTGTTGTCAGAACAGAATAAATGTCAACATTAATACAGGGTTTCCACAGAGAATGTATTCAAATCAAGTTATGTTCAGCAAGTAGTTTTCAGCCAAAACATGTTTTGCGGCTCTAAACACCGCTTCTTCAGGGCTGAAAAAGTGAAAATAGAAATGCTATTTCCATGTATAATACAGCACTCCAGAACAACATTGTACATACTACAATGATCATGTAGTGCGGATATTGTCTATGATAATCTATGAACAATGAGACAAAATCCTGAAAAACCTCTCTTTATCATGAAGGTTTAAAGAATACTACTCAAAAGGAGCAGGTCCTGTGCCAGCTCCCCACTCTGTCAAGCATTTCTTCACTCATGCTGCTGCTGGCAGCTCTTGCTCTCATCCCCCTGCCTGCCGTGATCCCGCTCCGTGCAGCGGCGCCCTTACTGCTAGTGCAGCAGCCAGTTAGCCTTCCCCCTTTCAGTCAGTTTTATATTTTAGTTTCAACTTTTAAATCCAACTTCCATTGTGTACTGTTTTTTTGTGGCCATTAAGTTCACGCCCTATTATGCTGCTGCTCGGCTGTGCCTATGTCCCGCTGTTTTCCCTGCCCTGCTCCCACCTCCCACCACCCATCACCCCGGCTCTCCTAGGACCTACTTAAAGGAGGCCATAGGGGGCCGCGCTGATGGTGTGTCAAAGGCAAGCCTGTCTGCGCCCGTCTGAGCCTGGACCATGCCCAGTACCATGACCCCTGTTCCTCACACCACTCACCACTACACCACCAGAGAGCTCCTAGCCGTAGACCCAGGACTGTACGCCGCTTCCACAATCAGGGCCATGAATAACCTGGAACCACTCTAATGCATCCTGCTCAAGGTCTGGTCTCTCTGCAAATATGCCACGGAGATCTGGGACACCATCACTTCCTTCCCCTCCAGCATAGCCTTCATCACCGAAATCTGGCTCAACCCCTCCTCAAACCTCGACATCGCCACTGCAAAACCCAATGGCTACAAGATGCTAAACTCAGACCACACCAACAAGCACAGCGGGGGCTTCACCATCATCTTCAAAGATACCATCTGATGCACCATCACCAACGACGACCCCACGCCTCACATGGATTACCTCAACTTCAAACTGCAGACTGACACCAAGACCACGTTAAGAGGCACCCTCATTTACAGACCTCTAGGACCCCAACTGGCCTTCTGTGATACCATCTCCAACCTCATCACCCTACTTGCCATTGATTCCCACCACTACGTCGAACTCGGCGACTACAATTTCCACGTTGATGACCTTAACGATGCCAAATCCACTGCCCTACTGTAAAACCTGCACCACATTGGCCTCACCCAACGTGTCACCGAACCAACGCACAAAGCCGGACACACACTTGACTCCATCTTCACCTCCCCCTCAGAAATAAAGCTGAAAACGTGACTGCAGTTGGTTGTGGGTGACTTCTTCAATGTAAATGTTTAAGGTTTCCCCGAACTTGCCTTTCTAAATTCATTACCATGTCAAAAATAAAAGACAGTATCTGTTTCACTAGTCAAAACTGGCAATGAGACCTATTAATAATTCGAAACTCATATTAACAACCTGCACAATCCCGTTCTTTGATCTCCAACGTGACCTTCAAATAATGCACTCCAATATGCATTGAGTTTCAAGGAAAACCCCCCCGAAAAACTGGTCATGCGTGGTGAGTGGAGACCAGGTGGTGGTCGTGCAGCTGGTGTGCGCTAGGCGGTTGAGGTTGTTAAGGTTGAGAGGGGTTGGTTGGAGGTCCAAATTGTTGTAGATGGTGGCAATCTTGCTGTGGAAGTAGTCCGAGAGGGTGTCGCAGAGTTCTTGAGAGAGGTGGATGGTGTTCTCTGTGTCTCCCGGGTTAGAGAATTCCTTGACTATTTTGAAGAGTTTCTTCGTGTGGTTGGCCGTAGTGTCGATGCAGGCTGTGATGGCTGCTTTCTTGGCTTGTTTGATGTGCTGGCGATAGTTGTTGAGGACTGCTTTGTGAGCGGCTCTGTCAGAGGGGTTCCTTATGGCTCACGATCGTTTCTCGAGTAGGTGGCAGTTGCGCTTGGGGATTTTGAGCTCTGGAGTGTACCAGCTGGCTTGTTTTGGGGTTTTTGCTGGTTTCAGCGGGGTGACTCTGTCAGCGCAATTGGTGATCCAGGAGGAGAAGTTCTGATGGTCAGGTCAAGGTCCGATGGGGCTTCCGGTAAAGTGGTGCTTCTGAGTCCACTGTTTCTTGGTTACTTTGCCCCAGCTGTGGTGTGGGGGGCTGTGGTGCATGGAGATGAAGTGCGGAGCGTCTGCTATTGTGAAGTGAACAATGGCGTAATCGGTCCAGGTGAGTTCTGCGACGTGGCTGAATTTGATTCTGTTGCTGGAGTGAGAGTGTTAGAGTGATTAGCTATTGGTAAATGGACTTGGTAGAACTGTTACTTTGTCCAAGTATATGGGAGCTGCCACATGTGACTCCACGTGAATTTACTGTACCTAACTAGCCAAGAATATCTATAAATTTTAATGGGATGGTAATTGTGCTTTGAGAAGGATGACTTTTGTAGGAGGCACTAGTTAAATGTTACTTGGACAGTATTCGCTTTATTTATAACTCTTCTATTTTTTCCATCTTTGAATCTAGAACTTTGTGAATCTAATTGGGTTCTTTAGATGCTAAAGGAGGAATATCCTCAAGGAACCTATGACAAGAAATACCATATACAACATGTTTTTGGTAAGCATTTCTTTGCTGAGAATCACTTCTTGTGAGAAGTATTCTTTAAACCTTCATGATAAAGAGAGGTTTTTCAGGACTTGATCCAATTGTTTGTAGATAATCATAGACAATAGTCGCACTACATGATCATTGTAGTACGTAGAATGTCGTTTTGGAGTGTTATATTATGTATCTAAATCATCTTTCTGTTTTTGCTTTTTCAGCCCTGAAGAAGCAGAGTGTAGAGCCGCAAAATACGTGCTGGCTGAAAGTACTTGCTGAACATAACTCAATTTGAAAAACATTCTCTTTGGAAACACTGTGTTAATCTTGACAATTATTCTCTTCTGACAATAATGTATGGAATGATGTTCTTGGAAAAAGAGATTTGAATTGAATAATGCTCTTTGACAATGTTTTTTCATCTGACTATTACGTATGGAAACGTTATTTTTGAAGATGTATTGCAACTGATATTTAAAGTAAGAAGCTTGAAAAACAATTCTAATGAAAAGGCATCTTTTTGGAGTGTATGTCCATATTTGAGATCATACAATTATCATAGCTCCCTATGAAACCTGTTTGTTTATTTAAAGTATCGACTTGCTGGGCACCAGTCTAGTAGGTTGAGCGAGCACCGGGCCTTTAGAATCCATGTCCATAATTTTTTATTACAGTTCTAGGAGGGCTCTGTGTTTTGGCCAGTCACAAGTTTGGCTTATAAAGTAGTATAGAGAGTTAATACGCATGCACATTCCCTAACATGCAGATCACAGATTGGTATTTTTTTTAGAGGGGTAAATTGGCTACTGATTTTAATGCTGAGATCATTTTGTTACTTCCAGTTCACAGGTTGCAAGCCTTCAAATATAGCACAGTAATCTATTTATCATCATCAAAGAGCTGCATGCAAATTTTAAGTCTTGGTTTTATACCCTATTTTTTTTCTCGATCTGGTGTTAATCTACGATTGCAAAGAAGCATCCGTTTGGGAAGTAATAAAGTCTTGTTAGTACGGCACTGTGGGTGTTTTTGTTTTGAGGAAATCTGCTTCGTTCTTTGAAATCCAGAGATTCAATTCTGCTTCATCTGTCATAAGTTCTGGATTTTAAAGAACAAAGCAGATTTCCTCAAAACAAAAACACCCACAGTGCTGTATTTCTACTCACTACATAAGACACATAAAAACAAAACACCACCTCCGGGACGACCAATAGTTTCGGGCAAAGGCTCAGTACTTGAGCCTCTATCACAATTTGCAGATCAGTTCCTGTTCCTGAGACCTCTGGTCCAAAAGACACCAACGTATTTGAAAGACACCCGAGACCTTCTCAATCAACTAAAAGGACAACCCTTCAATGAAGATAACATGTACCTTGTTGGACTCGATGTAGAGAGTCTCTACCCGAGTCTCCAACAACAGAAGACCTTAGACACCCTGGAAAACATCCTATTCTCCGAACAATGGGAATACAGGACACTGAGACCTTTTGTACTGGAGTGGCGCAGGCTAGCTCTTACGGAGAAATTTTTAATACAATGGAACGCTGTTTCTGCAATGCCACGGAACATCTATGGGCAGCACATTTGCGCCGAGCGTAGCATGGCTTTATGTGAGTGATTTTGAGAACCAATACATACTAAATGACCTCAATCCCTTTGCCGAAAAGATACAATTCTGGAAATGTTATATAGACGACGTGATCATGATCTGGAAAGACACCCAGGACAGTCTGCAGAATTTCGTCAACTGGATCAACACAAGAGATGAGCGTCTAAAATTCACTTTCACAGCAGACAACAAAAAACTGGGGGGCATATCAGCAACAGCCAGCGATAATTATCGCTAAGCGCGCTTAGCGCGAGGATAATTATCGCCGACCATCGCTGGATTATATCGCCGAGATAGCGCGCTATCAGCAACGCGTATCTCCAATGCGATACAAAATCCAGCGATAGCTGCAAAATGTGCGATTATCACTGGAAATCCAGCGATAAGAGCACAGCGATAGGAGAATCCTTGTTAATAGGGCAGGGAGGGCTTATCCTCACAATCCACCTTCCATAGGATACAATGGCTAAGTAAGATTAAATGCAGGCGTAATGAAACCTGCGATAAGCGCGGTTAGCGCTTCTGTTATCATCGCTACGCAGGTTAGCGAGCAGATTGATAATAGGAGAAAGGTTCGTTAGCGACATTTCTCACGTTATTTTAGTCAGGTACTCCCACTTTGCATATCATTAGCGTTGCAAAGCTGGGCGTCAAGGAAACTGGCGAAGAAGCATAGGAACACGCGCTAGCGTGTCCTTGCTGAAAGTGCGATAAAATTATCGCCGCTTTTCGCCCGAAAACGGACGCTAAAGCAGCGATAATTTTATTGCGGGGCCTTGGTAATATGCCCCTGGACTTCCTTGACATTACTATTTATATAGAAGACAATACCATTCAAACTAAAACATTCTACAAACCTACCGCCAAGAACAGCTTACTCTCCAACAACTTGAAGAACAAGGGGTAACCCAGTATCCCTCAGAACCTGGGCATAAGTTATATAAACAACAATTGGTCCCATCGGGTCATACAATTCCTTTGTAAGTCAAAATTGATTTCCTTGCAATTTTGCCAAATTAGTTTGATGCAAAAAACGAAAAATTCAAAGGAGACAATTTGCAGATAAGCACACACACACAAAATATGCAAGAAAGTAAAAGTTTTTTACTTAGCATATTAAAAACTAGTATTGAATAATCATACGGCTGTCAGTTAATTTCAAATACTCAAACAACGCAAGTGAAAAAGTGACTCAAAGTGACATAGTGGATAAAGTGAAAGTGACAGGTTCAGTGTATTATACAATTAAGTGACAAAATACTGTACAAATATTTACAAATAGCACATTTTTAGAAAAAGAAGGGACTGGGGTCCAATTTCATTGTGTAGTAACATGTATCTCAAGCTACGTAATAAAATTGCAATTGATTTGTTAGCTTGGAGACCTATCAAAGTATGGACAATTAGCCGTCAACGTTTCGACCCTATCACAAGCCTAATTGAAGGATGTCAAAAAGGGTCTTCTTCAGGACACGGGGTAGGATAAGACAGCCGATTTGAGGACTACCCTCTAAAGTCTTGGGGTGAAAACGACCTGGGGATAATTAATCCGGAGAACAGGAGGATTCCTGGTAAAACGAATTGATCAGGCAATCCGATTTTCTTATAAATTTCAAATGGGATCAGCAGTGCCTTCACTTAATGGCACTTGACAAAATCCGGAAGTAAACAGCTTCAAGTCCGATGTCGGACGATAATGCTGTGCGAAGCGCGATGTTGCTGCAGGTCATGTACAACTCAAGGGAGAAACATTTCTTTAAAGTATTCAGGATAGTAACGTGAGGCGCGATGCTGCTTCCAGTTACGGGAACATGATTAAATCAGGGAAAGACAATTTCCTGAAACACGGAAAAGAACTTCAATCTGCCTGTCAACTTCAGAAAGCCAACTCTTGACAGGCAGATTGAAGTTCTTGCGTGACAACATATAGTACAGCCACTAATGCAGAGAAAAAGATTGTCAATAAGAACTGGAGGATACTAACTTCGGGTTCCCTACAATGGCCCAAACCGAGGTTCGCCAATAGAAGAACTAGAAATTTCAAGGACATTCTGGTACACACAAGACCTGCACCAAAAGCGAAAAAAGATACCTTCACAACATCCTGGAACATGAACCCCATCACTGGACACTACCCTTGCGGCTCATGCTCAGTATGTAAACTCACAACAGTAACAAAAGTTTTACACTTTTCCACAGATTTTACGTGGACAATCCGAAACCATACCAACTGCAATTCAACACATGTGATCTACATGATCACATGCCCTTGCGGACTGAAATACATCGGGATGACCTGCCGCAAAGTAAAACAACGAATCTGCGAGCATAGGAGCAATGTAAAATGCAAAAGGGCAACAACCAAAATGAGCAAACATTACATCGACTCCAACCACACAATTGGCGAACTGAACTGGACCATCATAGAGACTTTATCCACAAAGAATCACAATGCCGAACGAATCTTATTTGAAAAAGAAAAGCGCTGGGTACACCAGCTTAAGACAAATACACTAGGGCTGAATGACCATATTCCGTGGCACAGCCTGATCTAAAACCCAATTCTAGAAGACTTTACAAATGAAGAGCAGCCACTAGAGTACCTTAATATTTACTCAACTCAGAATCTATATACAAGTCCTCAGGAAACTGCAGGTTACGAACTCTGTCAAAAGCAACCAACGCACAACAGCGTCACCCTACTCTCTTTCTTAGACCCCATTCTTAACCAATGACAACACGTTACTGCAAGGTTCTATCACTAACCTTCACCAAAAAGCCATACGTATTCCACCACTTAATCACCATAAGGACTGTATCTGCCACGCAGCCCTTTATAATTTTATATTTTACAATTTAATTATTTCTACAAAATCTACTCACCAATTTCTAAGCCACAATATAAGTCTCTTCACTATGTCTAGTGACATGAAGAGCAGATAATAATAAGAATGCACAATTCACTAATCAGAAAATAGTCCAACACACGTCACCCACTCCCCTTCTTTTAATAATACTTTTTTAATAATACTATTTTCGGGCTATAGTCTCTTCACTATGTTTACAGGCATGAGGAGTAGATAATGACACCTCATCACGGGCCCCTGTTACCCGGGCGACCGTGTTCAGAGCGAGCGCAGGTAGAGACTGCAACTCCCGCAGGTGAGGAACACGACGAGAGGATTCCAACCTACGAAGATTCTTCAAACAAGTAAGGCCTCCTAATGGCTCTCTTTTCTAGATATGACAGGTCTAGAGAGCTTGCCGGTCCCTGGAGGAAGCCCACAATAGGGACTTCAAAGGTATTTAGTCAAAACGCCATGAAAATAGGAACGTTGTGTTTCTTAGTATTTCCTGTAATACAAAAATGACGTGCCGCAGCCACCTTTCAACCAGTGACTCCGTTTGTGTGATTGCTTTACTCATAGGGAAAATACGCTTTTGAACAAGTAACAGTTTGGATGTTAGAATTTTAAAGACAGCCTGTCATGCTTTATCTTCGGCATTTTATGAGCATTTCGCAGGCGGCTAAAATGGTTTTTACCTATAGCTGTGAATGTATCATTGTTTACACTAACATTATTCGTATTTCCGATAGCGAGGCTCACAATGCCCCAGAATCCTACTCAACGCGTCCTCTAATGTCTCTGCGCGTTTAAAATACACATTCCACTTACTTGTAGGATACTCTCTTAGTGAATAAGTACCGTTCCCTCGTGCCACATTTCATTTATTCTTTCATTTATTACCTACAGGTGACTATATCACTTACTTCATGAACCTCCAGCCAGCCAGAACTGAATTTATAACAGCACCACGAGGTTAATTGATTGAAAAACAATCATCAACAGAAAGGGCTAAGACACATCACGATAAGCACCATGAATCAAGGGATACTGCAATCAGTCAATCCCCGCTTTTTATTATGACTCAGGAGCACATTCATAAAGCAGGCACACACACCAGACACGAGAAACACTACCCCCTCCCCCCCTTTTTAAAGAAACTAGCATTCTGCGTAGCAATGGATGTATTCCTATGTATACTAATGAGCAGTATGAAAACAAACGTTATGCACACAGCAGTAATATGAAAACAAACGTTATGCACACAGCATCACCACATTTGGGTTGTTGAAATATAGTACAACACCATATATATATGTACTGTTTTCTCTTTTTTCATTACAGTTACAGGTACAAATGACCTGATAACAGCAAAAGTGGTAAGTCAATGACCCACTTATCATAGTTGCCCAACTCAGCAACTACTTTCACTCATAGGTCCTGAAGAAAGCCCCCGACCCGGCTGGGCACATATGGGGATGAAACATGTCGACCGCTCACATGGACTAACCAGTGCGGAAGATCAGTAACTTGGTCTATACAAGCACCACTTTGTTTTTACCTTTCCACATCTCCATAAAATTAAAGACTGTTCTTAAATGGCGATGTAGGGAATTTTAATACACTTCACATTAGCACCCTCTTTTTTCTTTTTATCTCTGGTCACTACTGTACTACCAGTTGGTCAACCTCCTGGTGGAGGTCAGCATACCTAAAATAAAAAAAAACAATGATGATGCTGTCACGTTACAAATAGGCGGAGAACCAAGATATACCGCCCAACTACCGGTGTACGTGAATGAGGGTTTTTCTTAGAAGGGACCAACTACCCATGACCCTGGTTACACAGGTACAAGTGATCCATTCTCTTATGATTATTATTTACTAATACGGACAGATACACCGTGCATTCTTACAGTGCAAGCACATCTCTTACATTGGGAGTTGAACAAAGTTGAAAACCTGCCTCTAATAGTTTATGTTAGGTGCTTGTGAAGTGGTAACAAGCTATATGTGAACTTGTTTCCTTCCATTGGCTTCTAGGTCCTAAGCTTCAAATGGCTCAGAACCAGGAAAATACTTGAACAAAAGAAAGGCTTATAGCACTGCAAATCAGGCATTTGTTTCGGGCCCAGCTGGAATCTAAAAATCAAAGAGCCCCCATGCCACCTGAATGTTGCTGCCCTGAGCAGAATGCAGACAACATTTGGGCACTGCTGAAGTACGTCTTGGTGTCGGAAAATTACACCATGACAAATTCAGAATGTTTCCCTGAGTCAGCCAGATCCCAGATCCTGCCTAGAAATAGTTGTGAGAACCTAGATCCAGTGGGATCACCGTAGTTTCCAGCACTGCACTCTTGATGGTTGTTTATCATCCCAGCTTTCTCCTTTTCCTGTCTTTCTCTTCTTCCTTCTTTACCCCTTGTGTGTGTTTCCCTGACCTGCTCTGGGCCAAAGTCTGAAAAGATAAAATATGTGCTGGTCCCCGAAAGTGAGCCCGGTGGGCCCCACCGACAGCCACTGTCTCAAATTAAGCTCTGTCCTCACTTCAGTGTCCAGATCTCCACCCTCTTGCCACAGGAATGTAGACAATACACTTCCACTGTCTGTGGCTGCTGTCCTCACACTCCATCTTGTACCTTTCTAAACAGAGGCATTCAAATGGATCCCACTCTGCTTTGTAATTAATACTAAAAGCCAAAGGTGAGGATTAACATTAGAAAACATCTGCTCTAACATTTGCAGAATCTCCTTTGTAATGTATACTTCTGTATTTTCGCACATTGCTGTGATCTGGAGGTTACGGCTTACTTTGAGTGTAGCCTATAGCTCTTGATATTGCTTGACATATGTCTCCATCCATTACTTTTCACTTCCAACCCTAGAGATGACCAACTGACCTGGCTCGAGCAGGGGTCTAGCAGTACTCTAGAAGCAACTATTTGCCTATTTCTTATGTGATGAAAATTACCGGATATAGCACATCACATGTTAACAATGTTGTTTCTTTCTACAGTCGTGCATCCTCAAACTGCATGCTGTATCAAAAATCCCCTCTGTATCCCTAAAATCCAGCATGAAAAACTGGGCTTTCATTGAAACTTCTGATTATCAACTCTCCTTTTTTCTTTCTAATGGCTCTCTCCTTCCGTTAGATACTCTGCATGCCTCCTCTGCCTGAGCAAAATCTACTCTGTCAGATACATGTTTGCCTTAATCTCTATAATTGTATTTCTGCAAATTGTCCACAGCTTATTTCCAAGATCACTGCAACCTAACAATACCTAATCTTCTTTAGCTCACCTATTAATGCCACCAACCATGTGCATGAGCTCCCTATCCTCCCTCACTAACGATTGCAACACCTAGTAATATAATCCACCACAAAGAAACTGCAGTGAATATGTGGAATGGTTTGCTTTGTGCACACAAGACTAATCATTATAGTCAACAATAACCAATAATAATGGTTAACAACTAACCTAGGGTTCCAGAGCAGAGTAGTGGCCAGCATACATCACATGAACTACTCGTCAGAGATAGTAAGCTTTATATAAGTGCAATTACAATAACATTTAATTGTAAAATACATATGAGAAGATATACTGTTTTAATCTCACTTTTGGAAATGTTATAGCCCTGAATATATACAGACGCTCTGCAAGGGAACAAACAATGAAATGTACATGCTTCCCTCAAGTTTCTGCAATTTTCATTCTGTTGGAAATTCAAGTGGTGGTCATACGTTCCAGCTGAAGTGGCCAGTGTGTATCTCTGTACTCTTGTGCACCACATTACAAAGTCAAAGATGAGGCTGGAGCTTTCCCTACACTGAATACAGCTCACATTGCAAGTATTTGGGACATTCCACACAGCAGAACTGCAATGCATCCATTAATGCATGTCCACAAAACAGACACCTCATTTGTAGTTCAGTAATAGACCAATTATATAAAAACAGGTACACTATCAGGCACATGCATCAACCATTTTTGCGAGCGCAAACGGTGCGATTCGCAAAAATCAGCCGTTTGCACCCGCAAAAAGGGCATTTGCGATGCATCAAGGTTCAAGGCACTCGCAATCTGAGAATTCGCAATTATTTGCGATTTCTCAAATTGCGATTGCATTTAAGGAATCGCAATTTGCGATTCCTTAAATGCAATGCAAAAACCACTTTAGAATAGCGATTTCGCTAATAGGGGGCGCAAATTACCATGAAGTTGAACTTGATGGTAATTTGCAAAAACTTTGAAAAATGCACTTTAGTGCATTTTTCAAAGTTTCATGTTGCCCTTGGGGCATGTGTGTGTGCAACATGGGTGCACATCACTATTTCAGGGGTGCAACAGGGTGTCATTTTCACACCCTTGCACCCTTGAAATTGCATGCGCAGTTTGTGAGTACCTATTGGTACTCGCAAATTGCGCATGCAATCTCCCATTCATTCCTATGGGCCTGTAGGCCCATAGGAATGAATGAGGAGCCATTCCTTAATTGCGACTCGCAATTTGCGAGTCGCAAATAAGGAATTTGTAGGAATACGCTATTTTCTCAGCGATTCCTACATGCATAGGCATTTGCGCTTCCTTATTAGCGAATCCTTATTTTTCGCTAATAAGGAATCGCAAATGGCATGTTTGATGAATGTACCTGTATGTGATTATACCACAAACCAGACCCTTAACACAATCATTCCTTACTGAGAAGGTGCATATCAATAGCAATGAAATACAAGCATTGGCAAAGCCAAAAAGTCTAAGTAGCACTTTCAGTCATTAGCCAGGTCTACTGGCATCACCATTGCTTGTTTTCTTTACAGTACTTCCCACAGTTCACAGGCGCCAACATCTTGAGCTAAAGTGCAATTGATGAAAAGGGCTGACCAAAATAATTTTCTGCATGTTGTGTGTGTGTTTGTGCAATTTGTATTGTGTGTTGTGTTGTGACATGCTGTCTGTAGTCAGACCGAAAAAGTATATATTTTTGAACTACTGTACATTAAACCCAGTTGTATCTCAAACTTTCCAGGCCCTCCACACTTTGATTTGGCTATTCTTATACTAACCACACTGAATAAATTAATATCTGGACCCACTTTCCAAATGAATTCTGACCACAGGCGGCTTTAATCGACCTTCTATTTTACCTAATCAGAGCAAACAGTAATCCCAAAAGAGAAGGGTGATTTAACTTCGGTGGCCAGTGATTGTTCTATCGTTGCTATGCGATTTTAAAGGTGGATTCTCGGATAGAAAGCACTGCCTTTATCATAAATGAAGATTACATTTAACAGGGGCTGATGTTAGGTGGGGTGATTTGATTTTATCCTGACCAGGTGTTCTTTGTTCTTTTATGCCTATATGTAAAGTTACTACCGCACTTTATAGATAGATAGATAGATAGATAGATAGATAGGTAGGTAGGTAGGTAGGTAGGTAGACAGACTGACAGAGATAGATAGATAGATAGATAGATAGAACCCGTGGAGCTATCATCCTATCTATCATAAGCGTAACACTACACTGTTGGTAATTTATTCTTTTGTTCATCATCTTCTGTATATTAAGAGGACATTTGTTTTTTGCTGTGGTCTATTTAACTTAGTGCCTATCAGAGTTTCCGACCTATTGATAAGCTGTTTCTTGACACTGTTTCTTTAAAAAGCAGGCCATCCCTGGGGGCCGATTCCGATCTGGGTCGGAAAGCTCTCCGACCGATCCGGATCTGGATTGTTTTCCGACCGAGCCGGACCTCTGCAGTCCGACCGAACGAGTGCGATGTGGCCGGATGCTGCCAGACTTGGTTCGGTCGGACTCCCATTGAAGTCAATGGGAGCCGGTCGTACGACGTGTACATGGGCGCCCATTGACTCAATGGGTACGTTGCTCTTAAGGGGGCCCCCGTAGTGGGTACGCGTTGGTGCCATCCGCACCGTACACGCATGTAAAGGGGGGACCCATGGGTCCCCCCTGTGTCCGACTCGTATGGCTACGGGTGGAGGGGGTCCGCGAAGTCCGCGTCCGGGTGCTTTTTCGTGTCGGAGGCTCCGACTCGATCCGGCTGTCTGGATCGTGCATCGTACTGGCTCGGTTGTAAAACGTCTCCATTGCGCGCCACGGATCGAGTGCGAACGAGTCGGACAGAGCGGTTCGGACCCGGAAACAAGTCGGTCGGCGATTTCGCGTTCGCTCGCATCGTACTTGCTCGCTCGGACGACTGTACGAATCGGTCGGAAACACAGCCTCCGACTCGGATCCGGTAAAGCCGAATCCGATTCGGAGCCCTACCGACCGAGATCGGAATCGACCCCTTGGTCTAGGGGAAAGGTTCTTGACTTGAACGTCTGAGGACCCTGACTATAACCCTAGACAGGTATGCCACACTTTTATACTTGTATCTAAAAGTGAAAACATGGGATGTTTCTATCGACAAGTGAGGAAGAACTCTTTTATTCATATTTCGCTCTTTGCCGTGTTTGTCTGCGTATTTTAATGGGGCAAGCCATTAACTGGATTCATTTTCTATTGATAAGCCTCTTCTTTTTAACATTGTGATCAAAGACTTGTTGCTTCTTTCAGTAGTTTGTGGTATATGAATTGTTGCTGATTTACCAAGGAGAGAAATTCGAAACATGGCAGGTTCATCATTTGATATCAAACCCCTTTATTGTCTTCAGCAGGTTCTGAAAAGGCCTTGGAGGATCCAGTTTTGACTGTCCACGGATAAACTATTTTCCACGGGGAAAATGCATGTCAAAATATTGACGCTGGTGGTCGGTCTAGTGTGCTAAGTTCATTAACCTCCTATGCAAGTGTATTGCTGACAAGGTCTGTTCACAGGTATTTATAGATTAAGTTGATATTTTTAAATTGAAATTCTTTAATTAAAGAATTCCAGAGTGCGCATGAAATCCTCACGATTCACTAGCTTGTACTGCAACATCCAGATAAAGGTTTGGCAACTAAAGAAAAAATTACTTCCTCCTGCTCAATGTCATTGATGGTGCTAGACATTCTGTGGTTTGTGTCACACGTCAAGGACAATGTTTGTTATCTGTATTATTACATCACATGGATTGTTGCATGGCAACTTGTAATCACATGCAAGCTTAGGTCTAACAGATCCAAGGCGATGCTAATTATCTGTCTTTGATAATGCGTGTTCAAAAATAAAATGGAATAAATGAAAGTGCAGAAAGAGTATGTGTGTCCTGTTTCCTTTGTTCTATTTAAGGCACTCATGTTTCTGAGACATCTTGTCCAGGTTCTACCTGCAATATAGACCCTTCTCATTTGGTGCTCAGACCATAGCAATTCATTTGAAAGATGCTTGTGGAGAAACAGCTAATGATTTGATGGCTGAGTCTTTCTTGCACAATGAGCAATTTTGTGAATTTTGCTGATCACGAGTTTATGAGGTGAGTACATCTATTTTCCTTTCCAGATTGATACAACCCGTTTAAGGATGCAGCTATGTCTTTTTCACTGGGAGATTAGATTGCAATCGTTGATTAGGTTGTGGAGACCTTAGCATCACATAGAAGATTCCCATTGCACACCGTTTCATGTTAGTTCAATGTAAGTGTTCATCCATGGTGAGATTAACATAGCATAGGAATTTTGAGGCAGAGGCATGGGCATGTGAGTTTAGTTTCTCTCAACCTTCTTCAGAGTGCCGGCTCATTTTGCATTTTAGGGGTAGGGATTGGGAACCATCCATGGTATTTCATTTGGCTGTCTTTTGTAGAAAAATCCCTGATTCATTTCCAGATTCTTTATTCTTTTATTCTATTGGTGAGTGGCAATGTGTGAGTGTCTGTATGGGTGTATGAGTGCATATAATAGTGGCTGTATTGATGAGTGACTGCATGTATGATTGACTGTATGGGTGAGTGAGTGGATGTGTGTGTAGACCTAGGAATCAGTGAGTGGGTATGTACTAACTGGTATTGGTTTGTCTATGGTTTCGAGAATGGTAGTCTGTATTTTAGAGTGGTTGTATGAAAGGTTATATTAGGGTGTGAGTAGGTGCATCAGAGATTAAGGGGCTGATGTCATCAGTGATGTCATCAGTGATGTCATTTGAGATGTCATCAGTGATGTCACTGACCATGTCATGTGGGATGTAATATGTGATGTCATCAGCAGTGCATTGCGGGGGCGCGAGTTATATTTAGCTCAACTAACTATAACGGCCGAATTTCTCTGGTTTGGTATGAGTGAAATGTCCAACTAACTATAACGTCACTGAAACCTGTGTTTTTTTCAGTGAATATATATATATATATTACCTACTGGCGGTCGCCAGTAGATAGTTATAGTTAGGACCTCGTTTCTATTCAAATAGCATTTTTTCTTTTGCCAATACCTTGGCGCCGTTTGACGAATATTCGTGAAATTTTCAAAACTAGTAGCCCGCTCCGGTCAGCTCCTGTCTTGAAAGTTTCGGGGTGATTCGTCAAGCGGGGGCCAAGAAAAAAGGTGGGTCACAAAACGCATTTTCCCCATGTTAATTTCCATAGGAAATTTTAGACAAAGCTACAGCCCGAACTGCTGAACGGAATGACACCAAATTTGGCAAAAAGGTAGGTCTTGGTTCAGAAAGAGTCCTTTTTTTAAATGGTGTAAATCCGTTCAGTAGTTCCTGAGAAATTAGAAAAAGAAAAATATCGATATCTGAGCACCGAGGAGGAGTCGCGACTCCTCCCGGGCACGAGCTTCACTCTGATTGGCTGCCAACACTCTAAACCAGAATGTGTTGGCAGCCATCTTGTGACTCGGTAACCGAGTCACAAGAAAAGAGTAAAAAAAAAGGTAAAAAACAAGAAAAGGGGGCAGGGTACAAACACCCTGACCCCCTCGGCCTGCTCAAGGGGTCCCACAAGGACACCCAGGGCCAAAGAAAGCATTTTTTCAAAAAATAAACGGCCGAATTCGCGCTGCGTCGTGAATTTGGCCAAGAATTTTTTTTTAAAAACGAAGCGCGGGCTCCGTGCTTCGTTGAATTTAAGCCCCCCGGTGGGCCAGGTCCCGGGGGCATGCTAAATTATGTTGCGGGGGCCCACGGGGGCCCCCGCAGCCCCGGGGACCACTACCTCCCGGGGCTTTATTTATGATGTGCGGGTGGCACGCGGCCTCCCTGGGGCATTGTGCAAAGAGGGTGGGAGGGGCCTCGCGGCCCCCCAAGCCCCGGGGACTGCCACCTCCCCGGGGCTTTCTTATAATTAGGGTGGGGAGGCCTCACGGGCCCCCCCAAACCCAGGGGACCGCCACCTCCCCGGGGCTTTCTTATAATTAGGGTGGGGGCTTGAGCCCCCCACATACCCAGGGGACCCCCACCTCCCCGGGGCTATGAAAATGAAGGGAGGGGGACTGCGCGGCCCCCCTCCTGGAGCCCTTGATGGCCCTGGGGACCGCCACCCCCCAGGGCCGGCTCCTGCAATTGCCCGGACTGCCCACCCCCGGGAAATTGCTGTTTGCTATGGCAGGGCGAGAGACGTGCGGCTCCCGCCCTGCCATAGCAAACACTGCTTTGGTTTTTGGAAGCGAGAGCAGGAAACCTGCTCTCACTTCCAAAAACCAAAGCAGAATTGCTTTTGCACAAGGGGAGCTGCATGTCAGCAGCTCCCCTTGTGCAAAAGCAATGCCGGCTCCCGCAGGAGGCGGGGAGCCGGCAGGGATCGTGGGGGTATTGGGGCTCCCCCCACGGTCCCCATCAAAGAGGCCAGGCCCCGGGGGATGGGGTCCCCGGGGCCAGAAGTGGCCCAGGAGGGGGGCCACGCGGCCCCCCCTCCCGCGATTTATAAAATTAAAAAAATTAAAAAAGAGGCAATACCCCGGGGGATGGGGAACCCGGGGAAGATAAAAGCCTCAGGAAGGGGGTCACTCAGCCCCCCCTCCATTAAAAAATTTTAAAAAGTGTTTCTGGGCAAGCCCCGGGGGATGGGGTCCCCGGGGCCGAAATTGGCCTCAGGAGGGGGGCCGCGCGGCCCCCTTCCTGTTTTTTTTTTAAAAAGGGGGTCAGGCTCTGGGGGATGGGGTCCCCAGGGCCCAAAAAATAGTAAAAGAAGGGGGGCCACACAGCCCCCGTTGTAAAAAAAAACTAAAAAAAAGAAACAGCATCTCGCTGGAGGCCACGCCCCCTTTCTCCGCCACTCTGCAAAAGTACCCCCTGGTGCGTTGTTAGATGGGGAATTAATTCCCTTTGAATACTGAGGGTCCCTGGGGGCCAACTAGCCCACCAGGTACCTCCAATATGCGCCAGGGAGCTGCGTTGCAGAAAGGTTGTCCGTGGCCACGCCCCTTTTTACACCACTCTGCAAACACGCCTCTTGGTGCACTCCTGGTGGGGCGATGAGATCCTCTTGTGTCCTGAGGACCTCAGGACACAAGTGGACTTTATCCACTGACCATGTCATGAATGATGTAATATGTGACGTCATCAGCAGTGCATTGCGGGGGCGCGAGTTATAGTTAGCTGAACTAACTATAACGGCCGAATTTCTCTGGTTTTGTACGAGTGAAATGTCCAACTAACTATAACTTCCCTGAAACCTGTGGTTTTTTCAGTGAATTTCTAAGGTTTTTTAAATGCTAATTTCTAACTATAACGTCCCTGAAACCTGTGGTTTTTTCAGTGAACATATATATATAAATCTCTTCAAGCAATCTTTTTGGCACTTTAATGGTTCGACCTGATCTTGTTCTTAGAAACTGGTAACCGTCACCACCAATGTCCAGGATCTGTGTCAATGGTGTAGATGCAACAGAAGTCACTGAAGTTTCAGACCCAGCAGCGGGTGTCAGCATTGAAAGATGTGAGATTATAGTTATGGGACACCCCTTACTGTCATGGTACCCCACTCTATTGAAATACTATTTGAAACACACTCACACACAGCACTTGACAAATATCAGGTTAACTAAATATTAACAGATTTTACTTACCATGGAGAACATCACCCTCAGGAGATGTGCTTCGCTAAACCCTGCTACCTTGTTGCCATTTCCTGAAAGTGAAAATGATGAGGCGGTGGGACATGACTGTCTCAAGCGCACGTTCACCAAAGGTTTCTTGGCGCTGGGGGAGTGAAAAGGTGGCATCAGGAATGGATGGCTTAGGTTCCATACGCCTGCGAACAACCAGGTCTTTACGTTTTCTGAATAGAGTGAGAGGTTAGAGACCTCATCTCCATAGGAGCGAGTTCCAGAACAGAGGGGTTAAGACCATAAATCTGGGACCCTCCATGTTTACGTTTAAAAATAGGAGGACCAATAGATTCTGTGAGGAATGCAGATTGAGAGAGGGGGACATAGCGAGAAATCTTAGAAGCAATGAAGGTTGGGCTGTTGCCATGAAGGGCTTTAAAAACAGTACATCCTAACTTGAATGAATTGCGCTTGGCCACTGAAGCCATTGAAGGCTTTTCATCAATGGCTTAACATGATGCCATTTAGGTTGCGAAAATCAGTCTGCAGGCTTGATTCTGGACCAGCTGAAGGCGTTTTTAATTGGTATGCCGGAATACCGACATAGGAGGAGTTAGCATAGCCCATGCGGGAGATGACTAATGCCAGAACAACTAAAATCAAGGCTTCCCTGGACAAGAATTTACTGATCTTCTTCTTTATTCTCCGGCTGGAAGACGCCAGCGTCATTCCGGCGCTGGGATCTGAGCTTGCGTTCAGATCGTTGCTTATCACTATACCTGGGCTTTTAACTGAGCTGGCCGGGTAGAGGGGGACTACCAAGGGTAGATGGCCAAAAGTTGGAATTCCATGGGTTGGAGAACCCTCCAGTAAGGATAAGCCAGTTTTGTCGGGCGTTAAGCTCAATTGGTTGTTATTCATCCATTCGTTTATAAAAATCATCGTGTCTTGAAAATGGGACACAGAGGATGATGAAAAGATTGATGTCGAAAACCAATTGAAGGTCATCCGCATAATTGTATGTTCCCACTTTCCTTTCTCTTCCTCAAGGAAGAGATTAAAGGAGTAGGTACAAGCTAAAAGGAGCGGGAAGAGTCCCTGGGGAACCCCACAGTCAGTTCTATCTTGGTAGAGGAGAAATTACTAAGACGCACCGCTAAACCGGTCTCTGAGGAAGGAAGAAAGCCACTTCAGAGCCAGGCCCTGATCCCGGCCTTGCTGACACGATCGATCAGAATATTATGGTTTCCATCGTGTCAAATGCTGCAGACAGGTCCAGGAGTACAAAGGCCTGGGTGAGGCCTCTATCTGCCCCCCCTCTGAGTTCGCTTCAGGACTGTCAGAATGACTGACTCTGGTAGAATGGGTGGCTCTGAACCCCCGCCTGGTGAGGGTCCAGAACATGAGACTGTTCAACAAAAGAACTAAGTTGGTTTGATACATGAGTTTCTAAGACCTTCCAAGGTAGGGTAGCAAATGAAATGGGGCGGTAGTTGCTTAAGACGTATGGTCCATACACCCGTTCTTTAAAATGGGGATACTCTCGCCGCTTTTAAAGAGGTTGGGGACTATACCAAACTTAAGTGAGTTATTAAGAAACAAAAGTGGAGGGTCTGACATCTGGCTAAGATTTCCTGAAAAACATGAGGGGCAACAGTCAGTCGGGGAGCCTGATCCGACCTTTTTAACAGACCCAAAAAGATCTCATAAGAGATGAAGGGAATTCTGAGCCAGTTGAAATGTGATTATAGGTATCAAAGGCAACTATGGGAGTAATGGGAGTAGGAATACTGGCCTTGATTGCCAAGCAATTTTCTCCCAAAAAAATAGGCTAAGAGAATCACACAGGGACTGAGAAGGGGCTGAGTTAGGGCGAATCCCATCTAATGCAGACAGCTCATTTACTATAGAAAAGATTTCCTTTAGATTTATTTGTTGAGTTAAGAATCCTATTCCGAGAAGTGCAGTCTGCCTTAGTTTGAGTAATAGACTCTTTGTATTTTCTCAATAGAGTAGAGTATATTGGTCTTTCCTTCTTTCCGTCACTGGTGTCTCCACCTGCGTTCAGCTTCTGATCTAACGCCTGTATTTTTAGTTTTGAGGTCATCTTGAAACCATCGTTGCGCATCATGAGATCTCACAGTTTTAATGGTTTTCAAAGGAGCAACACAATCACAAGCGGATTCGAGCCAAATTTTTGATACTCTCTGCCTGAGTTTGAAACGGTTCCAACAAAGACGGGGCTGAAGTAGTTAGAAGTGAACAGAGGTGATCAACTGCTAGCACTTCTCCAGCTTCTAAACAACTTATTCTCTAGGTAACTGGGTTTTAGTGGGGCACACCTCGAAAAATGGTGAAGGTGCAATGGAATAATGATCCGACCAAGACAAGGAGACCTCAAGGGTCGAAATCTTCAGGTTAGCTGTCCAGACTTGGTCCATGAAGTCCTTTTATGTGAGTAGCTTCACACACATGTTGAATACAGTTCATTCCAGAAAGGGAGATCTGCCAGTTCAATTGAACTGGGTGCTTCCTGTTCGACATTGGGCCAATAGTTAAAGTCACTAATAATAACAAGTCTGGCATGATCGATAGCTAGATGAGAGATCATTTCGCCCAATGACTGTGAAAAGCAGGCATATAATATGTATGTCTGTACGTAAAGGACACAGGTAAGGGACGCATTGGGGAGATTCAAGTCTGAAGACTAAACCATCAACAGAGGAGGGCCAGTAACCTCTTTAATGGCTTAAATTGATGCCTTTACACAGCCAGCGTGCAGCAACTCCCCCTCCCACTTTCCCTCAAGACCGATTAGTTTGCAAGATGTAATATTGTCTGGTACTGCCGCTAAGATATCAGGGGCAGAAT